>JAULJZ010157188.1:0-28030 GCA_032270985.1 Heliamphora pulchella | reverse complement strand
ATGCATTCATACATCACAAATATAAATATGAAACCATAAATGCAAAACCATCTCAAATGTTTCTCATTAATATGCTACGGATCCAGAATAAAATATATAAAAAGCATGACTTTTCAGTATACATTCCCAACAATTTCAACTCATGGTGCTAGTATACATTGTGTGTATATAGTAGAACCATGTTAGGGTAATTAATTTTATACTGACTATATAAATTAATGTACACTCCATGGCTATTATGAGTGCTTATACTCTTAATCCTGAAATAATTATTAGACACGTATATTTAATGTTCGTTATTTTGATCCATTAAAGGGTGCGATCTTTTTTACGTCTATAATCTCAGTGAATTGGATACCGGCATTGATTATATAGTGGATATTAATTATTGACGGGATTGATGATACCTCATTGAGGAATCTTATATGTTTTCAATGTGAGACCCCGAACCTTGTTATTTTGAATTATTTATACATGATTACATGTTTTTCCGTCATGTTATATATTATCGATGCATAGTTTATGTTTTGGAGTTGTAGAACAGCATGTAGATGTGTTTTACGCTTTCTCGGACCTTGTTTAGGCTTGTTGGGTTGGTCTTAGAACACAAAACTGAGACTCAAAACAGTATGTTGGACCAAGCAGGTTCGGTCGACTAACTGGTGAGTTCAGTTGACTGAAGTGGAAACTAGTAGGTTAAGAACCTTGGGTTCGGTCAACTGGAGGGCTTGGCCCAGTCGACTGAACCACTTTTCTTAAGTTCGGTAGACTGAACTCAAGGGTTCGATCGACTGAACTGAGGCAGTTTGCATTTTTTGAGGCACTTCAGTCGACTGAAGTGGCCTCTTTAGTCAACTGAATAGGCTTTTTGGCGTGCTTATATGTAGAAGAAGGGGCTGCAATGTTTGGAAAAGCTTATTTCTTTCTCGTTCTTTGCCTTCTCTCTACATATGTGACCTACCTGAGCCTTGTTTTCGACGATCAGCTTGTGGATCCTTGCTATCTACGCTGTTAGGTTCGCGCTCATCCGATCAGATTCTCGTTCTGACGAGGTCCAAGCGTCGGGTTTTGACCCAACAAGGTAGGATTTTAGACCTACTGCTGTTATGAGGGTGTTATATGTAATTGTTTGTGTTTTTACCGGGTATAAAATGCATCAAATGTCATATTTCTGTTTAAGTCTTGTTTTTCTGATAGAAAGCATGTTGTTAGCTTTTCTTGGCTTATAGTACCGTATGACATGTGATTTTATGGTTTTCAAAGGATTTCCTTGAAAACGGTGAAAAATAATGATTTTTGGCAAAAATCTCAACACTCGGTGTTTTGAAGGTTTGGAGTTCGCCTTCAGATTTGAGTTTCAGGTTTTGAAACATTTTTTTAAAAATGGAGAAAAACATTTTGAAAGTATTTTGTTGATCTCCATGTAGATGGATGGATTTATATACATGTATAATGTATTATTTTGAAGAAATATTTTCGTAGTTGAGCTACGGTACTATTTTTAGAAGATTATCTAGATGAACCGGGATGACGGGTATTTGGCACGAGTTGCCCTCGGTGTAAATCTGGAAACGTGCGCACCGTAGGTGCTCTGTACCTTTGGGTTAGTCCCCGTAAATTGAGTAGGGTGCTCTGTACCCTCGGGTTGTCGGTCGTAAATTGAGTAGTTATGTTATGGTGCTCCGTATAGAACTTGTGTGTATCTAACCGGTCCCATGATGTATGGGGATTAGATACTGGATAGGGGTCTATCGTTGTTACCTCTGTCGTGTGATGAAGTCGGTACATTGGATCTCTTTCTTCTTCGTTTTCCACGATGGTACATTCCGTGAGGGAACGATGTTTTGATTACTGTTTTCCTTCAACTATAAAATGTGTTTTGCATTGTATAAATACTTAGTTGAGAAAGAAAAACTATTTTGGAGGTTTGTGGGAAATTTGGGATTTTATGACATAAAACCTTTTTGGCTGGTGGTCGAGTACGCTCCCACTTTATATGATTGCATATTTCCTACTTTATAGCTGTATTGTCTATTTCTATTGGGCTTCGGCTCACGGGTGGCAATTTTATGTACAAAATTATTTTCAGGTGATGCTTTGGATGATGATCTTGAGTAGATCTAGTGATGCCCGTGTTGACGGATGATGGAAAGCGATAGTAGTTTTTCTTTTTGGTATGCCTATTCCTGAAGGCAGTTTGTACGCCATAAGGTGCTATACTTATGTATGTTTTACAAGATGTTTACTGTTTATGAGAGATGCATATTGGGTTTTCATTTGCTTTCAACAGGTGAATTTAAATGTATGAAAACCTATATTTTCATAAAACTGGTGATGGTGAATTTTCACGTAACTCTAGATTTTGGGGCATGACAAATTGGTATCAGAGCTCTGGGTTCGAATACCTAAGAGCCATGGGAAAAGAGGTTTATCACCTGGTGTGGTTGATTATGTATGCTTGCTTGCATGTATTTAACCGTTGGTTTATAACATGTTAATAGTTTTCTGAGCATGATCGTTGTGTATATGTGTGTATGGAGGTTAAATCTCAGGATCGATTAGTCTTGCCTTCGGGCATTTGGTTAAACATAGTTGGAAGCCAAGTTAGCAGCGCGTTTGGCCGACGTGTATTCTAGCAAGGAATCTGAATGTGTTAGCCAAATTGACACGTCTGTCTTGTTAGTTCTCCTCGATTTGTGAGATGTGTTAACATGATCTTATGTGGCTATGTGATAGCATGATTATGTGTTCCTGTTACATAGTAACATGTTGTAGAAAAGCTTATCCTGTTTGTATTTCTTTTTATAGAACTATGTCTATGCAGGGAGTGCCGGGATGGGGTCGTGGCCGAGGCCGTGGCCGAGGTCGAGCTTATGTTCAGGTTTCAGAGGATGAAGACGTTCATGTCTCATAGGAACAAGTGGGCGGTGCTGACGTCATGCAGGAGATGCTGGTCACTATGAGAGCGATGGCTGAGGCATCCAAGGCTGGAGTGAGGGCTCCTGAGCCAAGAGCCTCTGTAGCTATGCGAGAGTTTCGGCGGTTGGATCCTCTGACCGTTTCTTGGGAGCTGGACCCAAAGGTGGCTATTGAGTGGTTGGAAGTGACCACACCTATCTTTGATACTTTAGATATCGAGGAGGATGCTTTGCGTGTAAAGTTGGCGGCGTTCCAACTACGGGAAGATGCTAAAGAGTGGAGGAAGTTCGCCAAGACCACTGTGGATGAGACGTGGGCTGCTTTCACGAGAGTCTTCTTGAAGAAGTATTTCCCAAGATCTTCGAGAGATACTTACCGAGAGGAGTTCCTCTCCCTTGTTCAGGGAAATCTGTCTGTGGTCCAGTATGAGGCCAAGTTCGCAAATCGGTCGCGATTTGCACCGGAGATGCTATCGACCAAGGAGTTGTATACTCGGAGGTTTGAGAGAGGGCTTCGACCTGCTATTAAGGATATGGTTCCAGCTCTGGATGTGGAGGTGTACATCAGGCTGGTGGAAGCAGCTATCCGGGTAGAGAATTCGTTGGCATATAGCCGCGGGATCAGAGAGGGTAAGAACCAACAGGACAGTGGGGATACACAGTCTCAGGGGCGCAGGAACAAGCACCGGAGGTCGTCTGGACCTAGTTCTCATTTTGCCGGATCATATCAGTTGCAGTCGTCTGCACCTACACTTACAGTGGCCTCGACAGGAAGGCCGAAGCAGAGAGGATTGATCTATTATCGATGTAGACAGCCAGGACATCGTTCGGTTGAGTGCCTGCAGAAGGGCCAAACTCAGAGTTCAGCACCCGTCCAGTCACAAGCGAGAGACCCACCTATCTGTTTTGGGTGTGGTCAGTCAAGGCACTTTCGCAGACAGTGTCCCAGAGAAGGGAACGTCCAGGAGCGTCAGTTGCTTCATCTGTACAGAGGCGACAGGCTCCGCAGTAGCCTAGGGCTCAGACTTCCAAGTTTGTGGAAGAAGGTGCTTCAGCGCAGTCGGTGAGGTAGCCATCGACTCAGAGTTATGGTGGGCAGACCAGACTACCACATGCCAGGGCTTATGTTCTTGTTGATCGCAGTGCTTTCAAAGCACCAGTTGTGTATGATGCAGCAGTCACTCTGGCCATGATCAGAGGTACTCTTCTAGTCTTTAGATTATGGGCCAGTGTTCTTTTGTATCTGTATTGGGGTTGGAAATGGATTGGTTGGGTAGCACCTTGTGCGTGGAGAACCCAGTTAGTGGGAATGTGACACTGAACCTTGTTTGTAGATCTTGCGTACTGAAAGTCGCCAGTCGTTGTTTTGAGTTTGATTTTATCATTTTAGACATAACCACGTTTGATGTCATCCTAGGGATGGACTGGCTGACTACCTACCATGCATATATAGATTGTGAGCGACGGAGAGTGTCGATCTGTACCCCGGAGGATGATTGCTTCTACTTTGTGGGTGATTGAGATGTGGGCTTGGTGTCTGTACCAGGTGCCGCGCTAGTTCGAGGGAACTTGGGTTCTCTCTTTTCTGCCCTCAAATTGGATGTGCCAGATGAGGTTCGAGGGGAGTTACCCCCTGTGGTGTTTGACTATCTAGCACGAACTCGAGATTCAAGTTCCCAAGTCGCTTCTTAAACCCCGTGATAAAGCCAAATGATCTTGACATAAGCAATCATTTTTCCCTCTCCATACTTTCTCCTTCGTATCTAGAATCTTCACAGGACGCTCCTCATATCTGACATCCTCATCAACCCGCAACTCAGCCCAATCCAGAACATGTGACGGATCTGGCTCATACTTTCGAAGCATGGAAACGTGAAACACGTTGTGCACAGATGCTAACTGAGGTGGCAAAGCTAGACGACATGCTACCACACCAATCCTCTCCAGGATCTCGAATGGTCCAATAAAGCGTGGTGATAGCTTCCCGCTATGACCAAACCTCATCAAACCCCTACGTGGCGAGACCTTCAGGAACACATGATCCCCCACTGCAAACTCCAACGGCCTCCTCCGCTGATCTGCATAACTCTTCTGGCGACTCTGAGTTATCACCAGATGCTAACAAATCACGACAATCTTCTCCGTTGCCTCCTGTACTAAGTAGGGTCCCAAAATAGTGGGCTCTCCCACATCTGTCCAACACATAGGCGATCTACATGGTCTACCATACAAAGCCTCATACGATGCCATCCCAATACTGAACTGATAGCTGTTGTTGTATGCAAACTCTGCCAACGATAGATGATCCTCCCAAGAACCCTAAAAATCAAGCACACAAGCTCTCAACATGTCCTGTAAAATCTGGATGGCCCTCTTAGACTGACCATCTGTCTATAGATAAAAAGATGTATTAAAGGTCAAGCTCATCCCCAAAGCCACCTACAGACTCTGCCAATAGAGCGATGTAAAGCGTGGGTCTTGATCAGAAACAATAGTCATAGGTACTTCATGTAGTCAGACTATCTCACGTACATACAACCTACCCAACCTTTGATCGTGGCTGGAGTAGCTGTAGCATCAGGCACAACTGGTGCTTTGGAAGGCCTGGGACCAGCAAGGACATAAGCTATGGCCTGTGGTGCTTTGGTTTGTCCACCATAACCCTAAGCTGACGGTTGCCTCACACACTATGCTGAGGCACCTCCTTCTGCAAACCTAAACGTCTGGGCCCTAGGTTATTGCGGAGCCTGTCGTCTCTGGGTAGATGGAGCAACCGATGCTGTCGTCGCACTCTGAACACTCCCTCCTCAAGGGTAGTTTCAGCGAATATGC
This sequence comes from Heliamphora pulchella, assembly GCA_032270985.1. Lineage (NCBI taxonomy): Eukaryota > Viridiplantae > Streptophyta > Magnoliopsida > Ericales > Sarraceniaceae > Heliamphora > Heliamphora pulchella. The sequence continues at coordinate 22,280 of JAULJZ010157188.1, read as the reverse complement.
CCAGACTGACCACACTCGAAACACACTGATGGGTCTCTCCCCTGTGACGGAATAGGTGCTAAACTCTGTGCCTGGCCCTTCTGCAGGCACTCAGATGAACGATGCCCCGACTGTCTGTATCAGTAACAGATAAACTCTCTCTGCTCCGACCTTCCTGTCGAGGCCATTGAAAGTGCAGGCATAGACAACTGCGGCTGATATGATCCGATAAAATGCGAACTAGGTCTAGACGACCATTGGCACTTTTTCTCCCGCCTCTGGAACTGTGCATCTCCACTGCCCTGCTGGCTCCTACTCTCTCTAACTTTGCGGCTCTCTGCCAGCGAGTTCTCTACTCGGATAGCGGCTTCCACCATATGGATGTACACCTCCAAACCCAAAGCTGTAATTCTATCCTTAATAGCCGGTCGAAGGCTCCTCTCAAACCTCCTAGTGCGCAATTTCTCTGTAGATACCATCTCAGCTGCGAACCGCGATAAATTCGCGAACTTGGCCTCATACTGGACCACAGTAAGGGTCCCCTGAACAAAGGAGAGGAACTCCTCTCGGTATGTATCCCTCAAAGATCTCGGGAAATACTTCTTCAAGAAGCCTCTCATGCAGGCGGCCCACGTGCCATCCACCGTGGTCTTGGCGAACTTCCACCATTCCCTCGCTTCCTCTCACAGTTGGAATGCTGCCAATTTCATGCGCAAGGCATCCTCCTCAATATCAAGAGTATCAAAGATCGTCATGGTCACTTCCAACTACTCAGTAGCAACTTTGGGATTTAGCTCCCCAGAAAAGGTTGGAGGACCCAACTACCGAAACTCCCTCATAGCCACAGAGGCTCTTGGCTTAGGAGCCCTCACTGTGGCCCTGGTCGCATCTGCCATAGCTCTCATAGTAGTAAGCATGTCCCGTACGACGTCAGCACTGCCTATCTGTTCCTGTGGGGCATGACCGTCCCCCTTTTTTGGAGCCTGAACATATGCACGACCTCGGCCACGGCCTTAGCCACGACCCTATCCCCGTCCTCCCCGTGTGGGCATAAGTCTATATAAAGAAATTTAACAGGATAATCTTTTCTACAACATGTTACTACGTAACATAAACACATAACGCACATAAGCATGCTAACACGTAACCACTTAAGGTTATATAAACACATCTCACATACCGAGGAGAACCAACAAGACAGACCCGTCCATTTGGATAGCCTATTCAGATTCCTTACTTGAAAACACATTGGCCAACTGCGTTTCTAACTTGGCTTCCAAACATGTTAATTCAAACGTCCGAAGGCAAGACTAATCCATCCTAAGACCCAACCTCCATACCCAAATATACACAAATTATCATGCTCGACAAGCTAACCGCATGTGACAAAAATGTTTAAACACATGCAAGCAAGCATACGCAATCAACCTCACCAGGTGATAAACCCTCTTCCCATGGCTCTTAGGTATTCGAACCCAAAGCTCTGATACCAATTTATCACTCCCTAATACCCAAGGTCACGTGAAAATCCACCAAACACCAATTTTATAACAAAATAGGATTTCACACAATCAAATCCACCAGTTGAAACCAAAGAATACCCAATATGCAGCTCTCGTAAAAAGAAAACATCTAGTTCTGACATGCATAAATATATCGCCATGAGGCATACAAAATACGCCTTCAGAAACAGGCATACAAAAAGGAAAACTAACAAAAGTCTTCTACCACTGCTGGCATCACTAAATCAACTCCTCATGATCATCAACCTCTAAACCTGAAAATGATTTTATAGTAAAATTCCACACCGTGAGCCGAATCCTAATAGAAACAGATTATAAAACAGTAAAGCAGGATATGCAATCACATAGTGGGAGCTAACTCAACAACAGAGCCAAAAAGGTTTTACTTCATAAAATCTCAAGTTTTTCCATCAGACTCCGATAAGCCTCCAAAACACTTTTTCATCCACAAAACCAAGTATTTAAACAATGCAAATAACGTTTTATAGTTAAACAAAAATAGTAACCAAAACGTTATTTTCCCACTCGGATCACACACCGAGAAAAGAAAAAATGAATCCTATGTACCGACTCTGCCACAAAGGGACAGAGGAAACAACTATAGACACTTGTCCATTATCTAATCCCTGAATCATTTAAGACCTGTTAGATAATGACAAGTTCTATACGGAGTCACCATAACGTAACTGCTGACTTTACGGACTAAAACCGAAGGACAAAAGCACCTACACCTTCCTTACGGGAACTACCCCGAAGGACAAAGGTACCTACTCTGCGCACGTTTCTAGACTTCCACCGAGGGCAACTCGTGCCACATACCCACTATCCCGGTACATCTAGAGAATCATTTACCAAAAATCAACTCGTAGCTCAACAACTATGAAAAATATTTTCATAAATATACATTAAACATGTATATATAGATCCATCCATCAACATGGAGATCAACAAAAACATTTCTAAAATATTTTTTTCCATTTTCAACAAAACGTTTTAAAACTGAGTAGCAACCCTAAGGGTTAGCTCCAAATCTCCAAAACATGATTTGTCGAGATTTTTCACAAAACTACCATTTTCCTTCATTTTCAAGAACTTCCTTTGAAAACCAATATCCACAAGTCGTAAGATGTAATAAACTAAGAAAATCAAAAAATATGCTTTTTATCCAAAAAACCAAGGTTTAAACAAAAATATGATATTTTATATATTTTCTATCCGGTGAAAACATATATAATTGCATGAAATACCATTTAACAATAGTAGGGTCTAGAATCCTACCTCGATGAGTCAAAACTCGAAGTCTCAAAATCTGAACCTCATCAAAACGAGAATCTGTCTAGATGAATACGAAGCTAGCAGCGTAAATACCAAGGATCCACAAGATGATTGTCGAAAACTAGGCTCGAGCAACACAAAATTGTAGAGAGAAGACAGAGAGAGGGGAAGAAATAAGCTTTCTCCAAACATTCTATCCCTTGGAATATATATAGAGCTCGGCAAAACAGGCGCCCAGTCGACTGAAGAGGCCACTTTAGTCGACTGAAGGTATGCTAGATCTACACGACTCTTGCCACTGCCACGGTCCAGTCAACTAGAGGGGGCGATCCAGTCGATCGAACCCAAAAACTTCGTTCTAGTTGACTGAACATACCAGTCCAGTCGACTGAACTGCTAGGTCACAGCATACTATTTTGTTTTCAGTTTAACAGTCCAAAAATCATCTAAACAAGCCTAAACGAAGCCCAAAAAAGCATAAAACACATCTACACATGTTGTTCTACAACTTCAAAACATAAACCATTCATAGATGATATTCATGTGAAGAAAGAAACACGCCAAACATGGATATATATAAAAAATGAAACGGTACAGGGTCTCACACCATCATTGACAAGAAAGTTGGCCTAGTGGTTGCTGATGGTAGCCGAGTTTGATTTGTAGTATGTCATGAGAAAATCAATGAAAGGGAGAGCCATTGCAAAGTTCTTGGCCGACCATCCTATTGAAGGAGAAAAAGAACTCAATATTGAGTTTTTCGATGAACAAGTGTTGAAAATTGAAAAGGATTTGTGGACCTTCGACGGAGCTTTGAACCAATATAGGTACAGGATAGAGATACCTTTGATTACTCTTGATGATTCTCATTTTCCTTTGGCTTATAAGTTGAGTTTTGAGGATACCAACGATCAGGCTGAGTACGAAGCTTGCTTAGCCGGATTAGAAGAAGAGTTAGAACAAGGGGCGAGAAAATTGAGAGTTATAGGGGACTTAGCTTTGGTCGTCTCCTAAGAAAAAGAAGAATGGAAGGTTAAGGACGAAGGTTGATCCAGTACCACTGAGAGCTCGAAATAATGATCTCCTATTTTGAGAATGTGGTGTTTACTCACATCCGAAGACTATCAAAATAAGTTTGCTGACGCTTTTAGCTACTCTGGCATCAATGATAGGCATAGCACTCGAAGTAAGGATCAGACCCTTAGAGATTCAGCAAAGAGATACACCCACAACTGGTAATATCGTCGCTACCCAAGAAGTCAGTGATGGACTATCCTGGTATCACAACATTTAGAATTTCATCGAGAAGAGAGAGTATGCTAGTGAAGCCAACAAAAAGGATCAAAGAGCTAATAGAAGACTCGTTGTGTAGTTTGGGATCTGTGTGGGGAGACTATACAACACATGATATCTAAAAGTTAATAAACTATGTGTTGACACGGAAGAAAGTTACGAGTTGATGAGACGAGTTCACAAAGGAGTTTGTGGACCTCACATAAGTAGGATGATGCTGGTTAAGAAGATCATGCGCCAAGAATACTTTTGGATAACGATGGAAACAGACTGTCACCTATTTGTTTGAAGATACCAAAAATATCAAGTTCACGCAAACATTATGCATGTGCCACTATCTCAGCTCTGTAACATGACATCACCTTTGCCATTCTCAATTGGGGGGAATGACATGATAGGAAGGATCACACCGAAGGGATCGAACGAACATGAGTTTATCCTTGTAGCAATTGACTACTTCACAAAATGGGTTGAAGTTACCTCCTACTCTATCCTGAAGGCCTCCTAGGTAACCAAGTTCATTAAGGAGAATCTTATCTGTCGGTACGGGATCCTACACGAGATAATTTTTTATAATGGTTCTTGCCTCAAAGACAAGAATTTTGGATCTCTTAGAGGAGTACTGAATCACCGCTTATAAGTTTTTCCCGTATAGACCGCAAATCAATGGACCTATGGAAGCTTCTAACAAAAATGTAAAGAAAGATTTTGCAAAAAAACAATAAAGAGAAGTAGAGATTGACTGAAGAGGCTGCCATTTGCATTTTGGGGATACCGAACGTTAATCGGGACCTCCACCAGAGCAACACCGTATGAATTAGTTTATGGATGAAAGCAGTCCTACCCAAAGAGCTGGAGATTCTGTCCTTAAGGATTATGGCTGAAAGCAGTATTCCCAAATTAGATTGGCAGAGAGATAGGTTCGAAGAGTTGCTTCTGTTCGATGAAAGGAGACTTAAAGGATAATTCAAGGGTATCAGAGGAGAATAACTCGAGCATTTAACAGGAAGGTTAAGTCTCAAAATTTGAAAGAAGGTGATTTGGTTCTCAGCCTCGATCTTCAATCCAAGGGGTAAGTTCAAGCCTAATTAGGTCGGACCCTATCTCAACAAGACCCTAATGTCAGGAGGTGCTGTTATTCTCATGGATCTGGATGAAAATGTATTATCTACACCAATCAACTCAGGTCAGCCCAAGTGGTTTTATCCTTGATAGAAAAATAAAAATAAAAAGATAAGCTCGCTAGGTTGAAAATCGTAAAGGCGGCCTAGGTAAAAGTTAGAGTAGACTACAAGACCAAAAATCAGAAGGGCGACCTTGGCAAAAGTTAGGACACTGAAAAGGGGAGTGTCAATACCCGAGTGCAACTTGTTAGGGTTGTATACTAAAAATTATGTTTTTAGTATTTAATTTTTAATAAAATTAATTTTTTATTTTATAAGAATCTTAAGGAGGAATTATGCAATATCATTTCTTTAATATTATGCATGGATGTCCTTTATTCTGTATAGTATTTAATCTGGTATGTTGAGTACGATTTTCACACAAAATACCAAATTTTAGGTTCTTACAGAATATAAGTATTTGTTCACAATTTAGATGGAAATAAACATACCATCAGTACGACTGTAATACAGAGTTTTAGTAGACATGTTTTAGTTACGGGAAATAGATAATAGTGTCGTTTATTGTTCCGACTCCCTGTGCTACTACACTTTATGTGTATTGAACGGGACACATTGGGGTAATTAATTCTATACTAACTATATCAATTAATTCATACCCCAAGGTTATTATAAGAGTGCTTATACTCTTAATCCTGAAATAATTATTGATTTGCGTAAATTTAATATTCGTTATTTTGATTCATTAGAGGGTACGATCTTATATAGGTCTATATTCCTGGTGAGTTGGATAGCGGTAATAATTATATGGTAAATATTAATTATTGATGAAATTCACATCTCGAATGATCAGGATTTACGACACCCTCTTAAAGAAGCTTATAAGTTTTGACCTGGCCAAACTCTGTAGGTGGATTTGATTATTTGGTGATCAAATAAGTTAAGCGGAAGGGCTTGAGATTAAATTTAATTGACGAAAGTTAAGCATTTAATAATAGGAGTTCAATGCAAGATGGTCTTGAGATTATGGCTTAGAGTGCAATTACAGTTTTTTAGTGGTGTAAATTGTAATTTAGTATTTTATAAAAATTACAAAAATCGTTACAAAGTTTTCATAATTACAGATACTGCTGAGAGCTTTGGTTAATTGTGGAAATCACTAGATACGTATTTGGGTTACACTAGAAGTCTTTATCATAATTACTCTATAGGTCCCTACTGTAGTCCTATAAATATGCGGATAGGCTGAACCCAATTCATAACTTGTCTTCAAGACTAAAGTTGATCAGATTCTGCCAGTACAAGTTCTTGAAGGATCATAGCCAACACTATGTTTGGGAATCGCATAAGGGAATACAATAGAAGGTCTAACAGGAGTTTCCACTCGGAATCAAAAATCGCAGTTAGAGAATCAACCAAAAATGTATTCTTTTAAATTAACTATGGTGGTACGGGTTTTATTTTGATCGTTTGACATCAAAAAATTTTATCTAGAGCTCGTTTTGGTGATTACCAGTCCAGTTATTTTTTATTTAAAAATTGTTTACAAAAATAATGATCTTGACAGTTTTGTCTCTAACACAACTAACACCTCGAACTACGTTATGACCTAATTCCCTTCTTCGGAATACGTAAGCAGCTTCTGTCAGAAGTTCAGCCCAAACCTTTGTTCGGAGCTCTCCTCTGTAATCAAGTTTCAAGTTGTCAATCAATACAAAAGATTACTTTAATTTTTTCTAATAAATTGGTTATATTGCAAAAACAAAAATCTAAGGAATAGTTTCAAAAATTATCATAAACTAGAAGCGAAGAAACTTTCATTAAAAAGTTTTATTGATTCAGTTGGTTCTAAAACAAGAAAGGTTAGCAAATCCTCATCCTAAAAAGCTAAAAAAAAAAAGAAGGAAGAAAAAGCAAATAAAATATTGAGGTACACCGAAGCAAAGTCAAGTCATTTTTCTCTTTGCGTCTCCTTCCTGCCTTGCATTGCGCTCTAATTCTGTCCCAAGCCAAGCCTCATAGCCCTCAGAAAGCCTGTTGTCAAACTCTCTGCCGTTCGGAATCCTCAGTCAAAAAGGCCAAGCCCACTAGTACTGACCCAAGAAAAGGACTCGATGTGCAGAACTGTACAGATGACTCATAGCAGTGTTAGGTCTGATTTGAGTATACCCAAATTGATAAAGAGTGCGATATTGATGACAGAAAGGGGCCAACTTCAAGACGGCCAACAAAACCCCCGAGTAACCCATAGTGATAGTAGTGATGAGAGTTATCTTTAGCCAGGGGCATAGCCAGAAGATATCCTCCCCAGTTAGAAAGCTCAGATAATTCTTCCAAGCAGCTTCAGTAGGAATAGAGGCAGTAAGCTCAATGATGAACAAAGGACTTTACGCTATAGCTATCAGATATGGGCCTCTCATGCAAGTTCACCTTCTTCATCTGCCAAACTAGAGAGAAATAAAGAAAAAATGAGAGTTAAGTGGAAAAATAGAGGGAAATATAAGAAAGGGATAGCTGAGTGGAAAAAGATAGAGAGAAATAAAGAAAAAGAAAACTGAGAGGGAAAAGATAGAGAAACGCAGAAAAAAAAGAGCTAAGCGAAAAAATATAGAGAAATAGAGAAAAAAGAAAGTCAAGTGTATACCTATAGCAGTAAAACACTACCCGTGAAGCAAGGGCACCCTCAATATGAACCGCGTCAAGCCTGAGAAGTGTCTCAGCAAGGACCAGTGGAAAGAGATCTCGGTCCTCGTAAATCTGATAAGCTACATCCACTAAAGAAGAGCTAGCCCGTCCAACAGAAGACCCCAGAAGAAAATAGGCCAATAAACAGATACAAAGACCATAACGACGCTGGAGCTAAAGGGGTCGAAATCAGCCAATGATCTGAGCCACATCAAGAACTCCATAAGTGAAGCCTCACGCTTGGGGTAGCCATAAAGCTGCATCAACTGGTCCTTGGGACTTGAAAATGGTGTAGGAACTATGACTCCGTCTTGAGACAATCTCAAGATTAACGAAAAAGTCTTACACCATCGGGCACAGCTCCTCATATCCGAAATGAAACACGTGCACGTCGGGATCCCAAAATTGGGTAGCCCTTATCAGAAGAGGGCCGTCGATTCTTGTGCTCGACCCAGGAGAACTTGCCCATCCACGATAAGAGGGAGTTGTTAAAAGATCAAGCCATGAAAAGACAAGGAGAATATAAAATATCTTAGGCAGTGGGATCTGGACCAGTAGGTCCCCTTCTATAGAACCCAAAAGGAGAGAGGACCACAAAATCAGCTTTATTTTTCGTGCCAAAAAAGCTTTGTCATGGTCGCCACTTTCAAACATCATGGCCGCAAGATTTTTCCTCACGACTACAACCTTTTTCCTACAGAAAATTTTTGACAGCACTTCCCTTTCCTACTAGCATCCTTGCCAGGAACCTGTAAGCAACTCGCAACACAAAAATGGGCTCGCAAGGTATGTATTCAACTCACAAACATACATCATGCATAATAAAAGATTTGAGTGATCGAAAATATGTTTTCATATGTATGAACAAAGACAAGCATCCATAATGAATATAGCGTAATATAAAGGCACGAAGGTCTGTCCTAATCAAAACAGTAATGTATACATGTGTAATGCATCAAGTGTATTAGTGGGCACGTAGGCCCAAGTAAACATAAAGACACGCAGGCCTCCATGTACAAAGAAATAAAAGAGAAAAGAAAAGAAGAAGGAGGTAGCAAGGGTAGTTACTCACGCTAAGTCCTTTTCCCCTCTTTTCAAACCCTAGTCATATGCGAAGTATTGCCTAGGCCCTATGTTCATAAGACGATCCTTAGATTTTTCTAAGCCCTAGAGGACTAGGCATCCCTATCTACTAAAACGCTAGTCATATGCAAAGTATTATCTAGATCCTAAGTTCATGAGACGACTTTTAGATTTTTTTCAAGCCCCAGAGGACTAGGCATCCCTCTCTTCTAAAAACCTTATTTATATGCGAAGCATTGTCTAGATCCTAAGTTTGTGAGATGCTTTTTAGGTTTTCCCTAAGCCTTAGAGGACTATTTAATGACCCGGATCAAACCCTAGTATTAGCGATGGTTAACCGACAAGCTCTTAGGTTGCAAAAAAATTAAAAACCTTAACTCAACCCGAAAATCCTAATTCGATCCGAAAATCGTAAAAAGACCTAATACTGAAGAGGCAAAGCCATAATACTCAGAGAAGACTCCTAACATTCTAAATTAAGTAAATAACATGAAATATAAGGTTAAAAATAAAAAATTCTCATAATTAGGATAAAATTGTCATTTTGCCCCTAGTATAGCAAAAAGTCTTAAAACTCAAATTTTAACACATGGACACCCTAAATCAAAAAATTAGATACAATTAAGTATTATTAAGACAAAATATTAACATAAATAACAAAAATACCCCTAAGTGGCTAGCCACCTTGGGATTTGTGCTAAAAAGTCACTTTTTGGCTTTTTAAGCTCAAAAATGAAAAAAAATTGTACAAATCAAGTATTATTATGATCCAAGATTATCCAAATAAGTAATATACATAATAATATAATAGTATAGGCTAACAAAAGAAAACAAATCATTATTGAAGTTCTTTCACATTAAAATAAGTCAAAAAGTCAAATCTTATCAAACTAGCTTAATTTTACTTAAAGGCTTAAACCTATTTAGTCAATCGCTATAAAAGCTATGATAATTCATGGAAATACTAAATTAATCATAAACATACTAAAATAACATGTTCTAGTAGATAGAGACACCAAAAAGGTATACCAAATTAATTTTTTAGGCGTTTTCTTGCACAATTTGACACCAAAAGCTAGTTTAAACCCCAAATTAATACAAAATTAGATTTGTTCTACCCCAAATTGCCCCTAGAAAAATTCCATAGCTGCCATATCTGATTGTGTAAGTCGCAAAAGATTAAGGCCACCCCATGCAACCAATGGAGCAACAAAAATACAATTTAAAGCTTCCAAATGCATAATTACATCCACAAACTCCTTCCCCTATAAATTGAACACCAAATCCTCCCTTAGTTCTCCTCATTTTCGGCAATATAGAGTGAGAGGGACCAAATGGAAGTCTCTTCAATGTTTTTCAAGACTTAGATAGAAAAAGAAGAAGAAAGAACGAGGGTTCAAGAGAAAAGGGTTTTTGGAGACCAAGGTGCCAAAAAGCCAAGTCCTATATGCCGTTCTTCATTCCTTAGGCTCTCAAACAAGTAAGTAAACCTCTAAAACTTTCTGGTCAAACTCAACTAAGATCTCTCTCAAATCATCTTCTTAAACACATGTAAAAACAAGAATCGAAAAATGGATTAAAATGGCGTTGTAATAAGAAAACTAGGATTGTTTATGGTTTTTATGGTGAGAAATGAGTTTACATGTTTTTATCCATGAGTTTTATAGTTTCTATAAGTTTTGGAACAAATATATATGAGTCTTAAATACATGCATGTAAATAAAAGGCCAAATCTTGACACATCATGTGCTAGGAGGCTAAAACCCTTAAAAGTCTGATTTTTGGGCTATTTTGACTTTTTGTCCAGAAATTTGAATTATCATAACTAACTATAGAAACCTGATCTAAGTGTGATTTGTATGTCTAAACCTAGGTTTTGATGTTATAGTTTATACGAAATTGGTTTGAACTGAGGTAATTGAGTAGAACTCGAGATATGATAGTGTTGCCAAAGTGTGTTAGTTTTTGACCACCCAGAATTGCAGACGTAAAAATCTTAGTTTATAACGAGATTAGAGCTTAGTTCAAAACATAAAAGTTGTTAATAACATGTATATCTTGCTATCCACCGAAAAAGCTCTCAAAATATTGATATTTGATAGGTCAAAGAACATCTTAAATTCACTGTTATAGATTTGTGAGTAATAAAGCCCTCTGTCACATGTTTTTGTATGACCAGAAACCTATATTTTTAGTGACCAAATTCAAACGTGGTTTTCATGAAACGTGTAGGTAACATATTGAATTATTTATAGTCCAACAATCAGACTTAGATACCCACGGGTGGTCCCTCAAACCATTTTAAACTCTCTATTGTAACCAGATTCTGTTATGTATTTTGTAGTTGACTGAACCCATTTTATTAATTGGCCTACATCTCTAACTTGTTTGAAATAACTACCATTAGCACTATTCATAAAACTTGTAGGGGACATATTAAACTAGAACATATCCAACTACAGACTTGTAGGACTTGATTTGATACCCCAAAATCAAGAGAAACTGAGGCATATTTTCTCTACTTCTCTCTGTAAAATGATGAACCATTTTCTCTTAAATAAAATTAATCACATATTTGCCTTAGGATCTGAACTTAGTGTTAAACATAAAGGTTGTAGGAAATATGTCTATGTAAATGGTGTTCAAAAAATAGAACTTAATTTCATGTCTAGATACCCTAAAACCCCGCTGCCCCTTTTAAGTTGGTACTCAAATGTTAACTTTTAAAGTTGTTAAGTATGTTATTGAGCTTCCCTTGTTGTGAGACCCAAGATTTATGTTTTAATTGATTTGAATTGGGTGATTATAGTTTTAGAATGAATATGAGAGGATTATAACCAATGCAACTAAATTTGAGCCACGTCTTATGAATTATAAATTGTGTTTCACATACTTGTGCTTCATGCTTTAATGAGTTGTACGTTGTGTTATGCCATGCTTAGTTTAATGCCATGCTATAAATAATTGTACTTGAGATGCATGTTATACATCATGGGCATTATCACATTTGCATTCCGACATGTTGGAGTCCTTTTCGTATCTACCATTGTGGGTTGGGATATATTGGAGTTGTTCTTTTTCTCGGCTCTGAGTCTAGAGCATCCCTGGTAGTCATTTTTATAACTGTTTTGGGAAATATTCCCTATGAGCACCTTGGGCGTGTCCTCGGTGTTGGAAATTATTTATCATGGATATTGTTGGGCACCACGGGTTCGTCGCGAGTGTTCTGGTTTCGATGACTTAGACTTTAGGTTGACACCAACAAAGGCAACACAAGTCTTAAGATGGGACAAACCGATTTATTGTATATTGATTGATCATTGGATTTCGATTTGGTTGGCTTTGAGGGTGGCGCGGACCCCACGCCGTTGCCATTGAGTAAAATAGTTGTAGCATGAAGCCTAAGCGATGTATTTACTATTCACAATGAGGTGCGATGATGGCTTTTGTGATCAACTCCCATAAAGTCTACTCTGGTAATTCTCAGCGTGAAATTCGTGTTATGATTCTAGGTGTATGTCGTGTTGGGAAATTACATTGCATCCATAGCATCACATATTTGCATGTTTATTTACTTGCCTACTTGCTATGTTATAACTTGTCAAATTTGTCTGTCTTCTTGACTTTAAATATATTGAGTGTTAAATGATATACGTTGTAGAATATTTAGCTGTGAGATTAGTTAGAAGATTTAGAGTGTTTTCTACTGGATTTTGGCCCATGGCATTCGTTCCATAAGTGAGGAGGAGGAGCTCTTGGAGGAAGTCTCCCCCGAAGAAGAAGAAGATTTTGAAGAACAGGGTGAGTGGCAGAAGCCAGCGAACCTCGACAATGCTTGCTGAAGATTCGAATCTTCTCCTTTTGTTCTTTTGGTTCAGTTTTCCTATGCTTATTGTAATATTTGTAATTTCTTAGTGAAACTATAAACGTTATGTACTTTTGAACAGTTTAGAACTCTAACGATGTAATATTTATCATATTTAACTATGAATGAATGACTAGAATATTTCCTTTAATTATACTTATGTATGTCCTGACGTGCCTGAGAGATGGGGCGTCACAGTTGGTATCAAAGCCTAGGTTTAGTGAACCATCAGGTCTTTCAGGTCTTGGGTTATGGGAGACTACAATTTCTGTAGCATAAAAGCTCCGTAGAGTGTCTATATTATTAATTTATCACTTATAATTCTAGCAACTTAAAACTCTTACCTTAAATTTCTTTCCCTGAACTTTCTTCTATTTGGATGACATCTAATGCTGAGCCAGTTGGAGAATCGTGGCAGGCACCTGACCAAGAAGACTCATACCTAGAAGAAGACCTAGAAAAAGTACCCGTGGAAGAACAAAACCCAATCGATACCGTTCCCTTAGCTTGGTTTTTCCCAAAAGATTGGCAGGTGAACCCAGAAGACAAGAACGATGAGGTGGATGCAGATGAAGAATCAGACGAGGCCAATTACAAGGCCGATGACAAGGACGAGGATGATGACGAAGAAGGGGCAATTGCTTTCCCCTATGACTAACTTGGGGCACCTCCACCCGAATCTGATGAGGACGAGACCGTTGATGTTGCTATCTACTACGGCTGCCAGGATTGCCAGGGCTACCACGTAGGAGAATGGGTATACGCCAGAGTTTGCCCGAAAAAGATGTGTACTTGGAAGAAATCGGAGGCCATTCCTTGCTTCATGGCACCCGTACGAGTAATCGAGAGGTGTAGCAAAACGCTTTATCGCCTAAAATTTCCCCCTAAATTTAAGGCACGACTCGGAGATATGTTAACTGCGAAGTGGATGCAGCCCCAAAGGCCAAAAGACGAGAAGGGAATTATTGATTCACACGACCCGGCCATCGATTTCGACAACTCAAAGATATACTAAGAAATTTCGACAACAATAACCAACAGAATACAAATGAGACCGGCTAACGCTTGACACGTTAAGGTGCAGTGGCATTATTATAACATATCCGAAGCGACTTGGGAACGCGAGGCTATCGTCCGCCACTTCTATTCACGTTTGTTTCTTTAGGCTTTAGTATGCTAGGCGTTGTACTTTTTCCTTTTGCTCGAGGTTGTATGTATGTTATGTGAACTCTTTGAAAACTTTGTACTGATTACGAGTTGGAATGAAATGCAAATGCTTGCTATTGAAATCTCTATAAGTAGTTTTACAAAACTCAAATTAACTTTACAAGATCCCAAAAAATAAGAAATAATCAACAACTAAAGAAACCCTCAAAACCATAACATTCTTCTTCTTTTCTTTATTTTAGGATGGCTGGTAGAAGACCAAACAACCGACAAGCTAATGAACCTGTAGAAAATGAAGCACCAGGATTAGCTCAAGTTTTGTGGGAACTGGCTGCTAGCTTCAATCGTCCACATATACGTGACCGGGCGTGATTTTTATCGGAATTAGGAAGGCAGCAAGCCCCGACGCTTAAAGGTGGAGTAGAATCAAGAGAAGCAGAAGAATAGTTGAGAGCAATTAAAAAGTTATTTAACTCTATGAGAGTTCAAGTCAAGGCAGACCGAGTGGCCTTAGCAGCACATCTATTAGAGGGAGAGGCTGATCATTGGTGGTCCATGATCAACAACAGGCAGGACGTTGCAGCTCTAACATGGGACCAGTTCGAAGGCTTATTTTTAGAAAAATATTTTCCAGCCCCCTTTTGTCAAGAGCAAATTTGTGGATTTTTGGAGCTTAAACAAGGATCAATGACAATGACTCAATACGTTAATCGCTTCGAGGAGCTAAGTCGTTTCGTTGTAACGATTGTACCAAACGAGGACTCAAAGGCACAAAAGGTCAAGTGGGGACTGAAACCATCTATCTGAGCGAGGGTGATTTGTTTACAACTCCCAACCTATACTCAAGTAGTACGCGCCGCTTTGTTAGGTGAAACCGATCTAGAAAATTTAAGGAAGATGTGGAACCAGAAGAAAGGAAGCACCAGCTCCGAAGCGCCTGTAAGAGGCAACCAAGTATTTATCCCCAAGAAGCCATTACACCAGGACAACAGACAAGAACGACCAAGAGGTTTCTCTACCATTTGTTACGAGTGTCAGCATCCGGGATACAAGAGGATCGACTGCCCGCGCATAAGGTACAGAAATCTGAACAATCAAGCTCAACAATGGAGGCAATTCCAAAATCAAATGCTAAGGGACCCGCAGCCAGTTCAGGTCACTAGGCCAGTAGCTAACCCATAGAATGGAAGGGGAAGGTCACCGCTCGACAAGAATCAGAGGCCCTAGGAAGGTTTGGGCAATGGAATGTGGACTGGGAACACCAAGAATAACAATGGAAACCAACCGATGGGAGGACGTGTATTTGCTCTGTAAGAGGAAGAGGTAGATGACACCTAGGTGATACAAGGTATGTTTGTGTTATTTAATACCTTAGTGAAAGTGTTGTTTGATTCTAGTGCATTTCATTCCTTTATATCTTTAGCCTGCATATAGTCTTTGCTCTTGAAACCCAAGGCATTAGAACAGACCCTAAGTGTCGTCACACTCTTAGGAAGTCAAGCACGGGTAGACTCTGTCTGTAAAGCATGCACGTTGCGAGTAATCGATATCCTTATGACATGTGACCTACGAGTCATGGCTTTTAATGGCTACAACGTGATCCTAAGAATTAATTGGCTCTCTGGACATGGAGCTATCATCGATTGCCGACAGAAGAAGATATGGGCACAAGTGAAGGATGGCACTCCTATACGGATTCAAGGAGAACAATGCGAGACCCTAACCCCGTATAGTACGAAGAAGTGTAAATCGAGTAACTTCATAGGAAGATTAACATGTCTGCTTGCTAGTATGAACGTCTCATCAACCCCCGAGTTACCGCGAGTCGTGTGTGAGTATGAAGATGTATTCCCAAAAGAACTACCCGAATTACCCTCACATCGTGAGATTGAGTTTTTAATAGAGCTGTAATCTATAACAACACCAATTTCAATTACAGCACACTAGATGGCTCCTGCTGAACTAAAGGAGTTAAAGGACCAACTTCAAGAGTTGTTCAATAAAGGTTTTATTCACTTAAGTACGTCGCCATGGGGAACACCAGCAGTGTTCGCCAAGAAGAAGGATGGAACCTTACGCCTTTGTATCGACTACCGTTAGCTGAACAAAGTAACGATCAAGAATCGATACCCTCTACCCCTATAGACGATCTCTTCGACCAGCTTCGAGGGTCAACTTATTTCTGAAAGATCGATCTTCGCTCAGGTTATCATCAGCTTCGAGTTAAGGAGGAAGATATCCCAAAGATAGCCTTCAAAATGCGATATGGACATTATGATTTCGTAGTCATGCCCTTTGGTCTGACCAACGCCCAAGGAATCTTTATGAGTCTGATGAATAAGCTTTTTCAGCCCTACCTCGACCAGTTCGTAGTGGTTTTTAGAGACGACATGTTGGTGTATTCCAGCACTGAGGAAGAACATGAGCTGCATTTAAGAATTATCTTACGTAAGCTAAAGGATTCATAACTCTATGCTAAGGCAAGCAAGTGCGAATTTCAGTTACACGTAGTGAAATTTTTGGGACATGTGTTGTCTAAAGAAGGGATAGCTATGGATCCAGCCAAAGTAGAATCTGTTTTGGAATGGAAGCCACCTCAGAATATCTTCGAAGTTAATAGTTTTCTGGGATTAGCTGGATAATATAGGAGGGTTATCCGAGATTTCTCAAAATTGGCACAACTAATGACATGATTAACGCAGAAGGGAGTGAAATTTGAATGGAACGATAAGTATGAGATGGCTTTTCAAGAGCTTAAGAAAAGATTGACCAGTGATCCTATCTTGATCATACCGGAATGAGAGGCTGGATATATGGTGTATTGTGATGCATCTAAGGAGGGTCTAGGATTTGTGCCGATGAAGAATATTAAGGTAGTAGCCTATGTGTGAGACCCCGACCTGATTCATTTTTGAATGATTAAGTGCTCGAGTTATCTCGAAACCTCTGGAATGTTTTAAGTGCACCCTTGGCGCGTGTTCGGGTTCCGTTGAGGCTTGTTTGATTTGGTTTAAGGATGGAAAATCAGTTTTTACACAGAAAAACACACTGCCCTGAGGTTCGGTCGACCGGAGGGGTTGGCCCAGTCGACTGAACTAGGGTGTTCGGTTGACTGAACTGAGGCAGTGGGTGTTTTTCGTGTTTCTAGTAGGCTGTTCGGTCGACTGAAGTGGGGGGTTCAGTTGACTGAACTGAGGATTTTGGTGTTTTTCTATAAATATCAAGTCTTGGAGATATTTTGGGATATTTTCTCTCCAGATCTGATTTCTCTCTCCCATTTTTCTGTCTTCTCTCTAGATTTTGAGGGCTCGGGGCTCGGTATTCCGCGAACGGACCGCGGATTCATGCTGTTGCTGTCGGGGGCTTCGCACATATCCGGACAGATTTCTATTTCGTCGAGGGTCAGTTTTTGAGGCTTTGTGTTTTGACTTGCCGAGGTAGGATTTTAGACCTACTGCTGTTATGAGGGTGTTATATGTAATTATATGCGTTTTCACTGGATAAAAATGCATCAAATGTCATATTTTTTGTTTAAGCCTTATTTTTCTGATAGAAAGCATGTTGCTCACTTTTCTTGGCTTATAGTACTTTATGACATGTGGTATATGATTTTCAAAGGATTTTCTTGAAAACGGTGAAAAATGATGGTTTTTAGCAGAAATCTCAACGTTTTATGTTTTGGAGGTTTAAAACTCACCTTCGGGGTTGTGTCTTAGTTTTTGAAACGTTTTATTGAAAATAGGGAAAAACATTTTGAAAATATTTTTGTTGATCTCCATGTTGATGGATAGATCTATATACATGTATAATGTACTATTTGAGAAAATATTATCATAGTTGAGCTACGGTACTATTTTTAGAAGATTATCTAGATGTTCCGGGATGACGTGTATTTGGCACGAGTTGCCCTTGGTGAAAGTTCGTAAACGTGCCCAGAGTAGGTACTCAGGTCCTTCGGGTTAGTTCCCGTAAATTAAGAAGGATGGGTGCTCAGCTCCCTCGGGGTCATAACCCGTAATTTGAGTGGTTACGTTCGTGGTGCTCCGTATAGAACCTATCTGTATCTAGGCGATCCCACGATATCTGGGGGTTAGATACTAGACAGGAGTCTATAGTTGCTACCTCTATCCTCTTGTGATTGAGTCGGTACATAAGATTTTATTCTTCTTTTTCCACGATGGTAGATTTTATGAGGGAACAATGTTTTAATTACCGTTTTACCTTTTCTCCACGGCGATGTGGCCTGAGTGGAGCATACTGTTTTATTACAGCTTACTATTTTTATCTTTCCTCGGTGTGTGATCCGAGTGGGAAAGTAATGTTTTAGTTACTGTTTTCCTTCAACTGTAAAATGTGTTTTGCATTGTATAAATGCTTAGTTGTGAAGGGAAAATTGTTTTGGGACTTGATGGGAAAACGTGGGGTTTTATGACGTAAAACTTTTTTGGCTTGTGATTGAGTTAGCTCCCACTATATGATATGCATGGTTTTGAGGACGAAAATGTGGGGTTTTATGAAATAAAACCGTTTTGAGGCTCGTGTTAGCCTGATGAAAAACTTGTGATTTTCAGGATGGAAAACTTTTTTAGCTCCTGTGGTTGAACTTGTATGCTTGTGATTGTATATTTTCTTCTTCACAGTTTTACTGTCTGTTTCTATTGGGCTTCGGCTCACGGGTGGGATTTTTTGTATAAAACCTTTTTTAGGTGATGTCATGGAGGATGATCTCGAGTAGATCTCGTGGTGCCCGGATGGCGAAAGATTTTTAGTAGTTTTCCTTTTTGGTTTGCCTGTTCTTAAAGGTAGGTTAGTACAACATAAGGCGATATACTTATGCATGTTATACTGGATGTTTACTATTTATGAGAGATACATATTAGGTTTTCTTTTGATTTCAACAGGTGGTTTTGAATGTATGAAAATTTATTTTTGTAAAACTAAAATTTGGTGGATTTTTACTTGACCTTGGGTTTTGGGGCGTGACAAATTGGTATCAGAGCTCTGGGTTCGTATACCTATGAGCCGTGGGAAAAGGGTGCGTTATCTTGTGAGGAAAGATATGTGTGTGCTTGGTTGCTCGTGTTTGGAGTATGTTGTGTATATGTGAGTATGGAGGTTGGACCTTAGGATTGATCAGTCTCGTGTTTGGATTGACAGACTTGGGAGCCAAGTTAAAAACGCGTTTCATGAACGTGATTTTTAGCAGGGAATCTGAGTAGGTTACCCAAAGTGACGCGTCATTCTTGTTGGTTCTCCTCGGTATCGGTGTTGTGTCTGCATGGTCGTTGTGGCTATGTGTTAGCATGATTATGTGGTATGTGTTAGAACTAACATGATAGATCGACCCTAGGTTGTCGTGTTTCATGTTTTTCTTTTATATAACCTGTATACCCTTAGAGACGACGAGACTATGGATTGGGTCTTGGTTATGCGACGCGGTTTCTATCAATTGTAAAAGCAGGGTTATAGGTTGAGCGTCGATCAACTTGGTGTGTTGTGGAACTCATCAGTGAGTTGGGTTCTGCGTGAGGTTGGCCTCGATTGGTATCTGTTCGGTGTTAGTACGAGCAGTGTTTGTTCAGGTGCAGATAGAGCCTAGTTGGTGGCTTAGTTATAGTAGTTGGCTCCCCTTAAGAGTAGGCTAGTGGATGTCGGAGTTGTGTTATGATTGACCTTGTGAGTCGAGGTGATGGGGTGTCGGAGACCCTAGGAAATCAGTCGATGTGATTGGATTAGGGATAGTGATAATCCCTTCAGAGTTTTGGTATATGTGGTTCTGGCCGTGTGATGGATTAGATACATCATGAGCCATGCTATGTCTTGAGCCGTGTACTCGGGATGGGGTATAGACAGGAACATAGTGGATGGGAGCGTAGAGATCCTTAGCCGAGCGTATGTTGAGATAGCAGAACATGTGGTTCTGGAGATGTTTCCTGGTAGTCAGGATATCGATGGTGGTCAGTATGATGTTGTTGGTAGTCTGAGTAGTCTAATGACCTTAGACGTTATGTAGCTTTTGAGGTTTGAAAATTTGAGTTCTGAGTGAGTGAGCTCAAGGATATGAGAATGAGTATGAATTGTAGTTATGCTGGGAAGAGCACGGGCTATGGCTATATGGGAATGTGTAAGGGCTCCTGCGACGAGTATCGGTTCTGTGAGATTCCCACTGGAATGCAGGTCAGTCGTTTGGTCGATATCCTAGTGATTAGGAGATCACGTTTGGGAACCGTGCGAGGTTCATGTGGTTGGCCTAGTGCTGAGATAACGTATCCTAGGTATGAGATGTTTGGGAGTTATTTGTGTTCCATCTTAGGTTCAGAAATGGGTATGTTGTTTGCCCAATGGAACAAAGTGTGGAGGTTCAGTAATGTACCATGTGATTTGGCTGGCCTGGGGTGATAGGTGACAAATCATAGGATACGATGCCTGTGACTGATGTGTGCTTTGAAAGTGAAAGTGCAGAAGGTGTCTGCATGGTTGTGTGAGTTATTAGTAACTCTGGATGAGAGGTTCCAAGATTGGGTTCCCTTGTTGATGCTGTGCCTTGGACAGTGAGCTCGAGGTTGTGACGCGATTGTGGTTTGCCTAGCAGGAGTTGGGTTGTGTAGCGTAACCTTGTGAGGTGAGGTTTTGGGTGCAATAGTATATGATGTACCACGTATGTGGATGGATGGTGTTCACGTGTGTGAATGAGGCCTGAGCGTTGAGAGCTTGGTGTAGCGGATGATCTGAGTATTGTGATCGTGGTTGATAGCGTGATCGTGGTTGATAGCTGCTGTGTGCCTGTAGTCGATGTGGCCTCGAGGTAGGACTTGTAGAGTTCTTAGAGGCTAAGTGTTGAGGAGTACTCCTAATACGCGGAGGTTGGGTCATGGTTTCTTGTTGGCTTTTTTTTCTTTCCTTTGGATGGAAAGGGAGAAAGAGTTTTCTTATGGATGATGGTCTTGTAGACGACTGTCTGGTGTGAGTTGTTTCATCTCGGTTGGATAGAGATGCCAGGTTCTTAGTTGTGTTCTGAGACTGTAAAGTCTCAGTGGAATGGTACCTGCGTTGTGACTCGTGTTGTGACTTGTGTTGTGACTCATGTTGTGACCCGCGTTGTAACTCGTGTTATAACTTGTGTTGTGACTCGTGTTATGATTCGTGTTGTGACTCGTGTTGTGACTCGTGTAGTGACCCATGTTGTGATTGTGTTCTGACTCAGGAACTTGTGTCGCTGTAATTGGATGACGGTTGGACTAGTCCTTCATGGTTTCAGCGGATGGTTGAACCAATTGGATTGTGATCCCTGTGAGGTTTGGTTGATGGACAGGAATGCTTAGGAGTTGGTGTTAAGACGTAGAGTTCTTTTACAGTGATTAGTTGAGGATCCACGACCGTTGTGTGTGTATAGTTGTGCTTCTATCTCGTGGCAGAGCGCAGATTTTATCGGAGCAGTGCGACTGTGATATGCGTATGGTAGACTTTTGTGAATCTCGCTTGGGTCTTGTTTTGGAGCTTTGAGATGCTCAGAATTCTTAGAGTTCTTAGAGTCGATGAGTGGTTGTCGACTGTAGTAAGTGTTATGCTTCGGCATAACTGTTGTTTGTGTGGATGGTAACCCTGCGACTTTGATAAAGTATGGACTAGGAAGGATATGACATTTAAAAAGCCTTGGTTGGCATAGCCTGTTCGGACCGATGCGATTGTTTGGTTGGGAACGGAGGAGCTGTGATGAGTTTTGGATGTGAGGACATAGCTGAGTGTAAGATGTAAGTCTTGGTTGGTTACCCGGCAGACGAGTTTGGGGATTCAAAGGGTTGATGTATGTGTTCTGCGTTGGAGTTGATGCTAGATGTCAGTCGATCTGTTCACCTTGACGAATTGTGAGAATCACGTTTTATGTGTCAGACGACGGAGATCGTGTTTGATCTGAGGTTGGTCCGTAGCCTTAGTATTAGTGATCTGATGACGAGACGTTGAGTTGTGAGCCATGCAGTCATGTGCAGTGACGTACTG
The DNA here is from genome assembly GCA_032270985.1 of Heliamphora pulchella. Classification (NCBI taxonomy): domain Eukaryota; kingdom Viridiplantae; phylum Streptophyta; class Magnoliopsida; order Ericales; family Sarraceniaceae; genus Heliamphora; species Heliamphora pulchella. Next base: position 288 of record JAULJZ010157188.1, on the reverse strand, counting down.
ATTCACAAGAGTTATGATTTGGTTGATACGGGTTGTTGGGTCCTATGAGATGTTCTGTCTACGTGACGTGTTTGGTCGAGTGACTCGCTAGAGTCAGGTGGCTTGTGGTTGTGATGCCGGATTGATTTTCGATTGTGTGGGACCTTATCTAGGACAATGGTGTACCACCTGATGTTCCTCCTGGGTGAGAATAGTAGTTTGTGATGAAAGATCAAATTGGTAATGACTGTCTGAGGGTTTGCTGAGATGTGTTCTTGATGTCCAGGTGAGTAGGTGAGCTTCTCCCTG
>JAULJZ010157187.1:0-50796 GCA_032270985.1 Heliamphora pulchella | reverse complement strand
CCCTAGTCAATCATATAGGGTAGTTCTTTTTTTTTTTTTACATTACAGCTCTTAGGAAAAGAAAGAAATGAAAAAATGAAAAAAAGAGAGAACAAAAGAGGATTATGATTGGCACTGATACCAAGTTAAATTCACAACAACAAAAGAAAAGAAGGAAGAAGGAAGAACAAAGGAGAGTGGATAGAAAAATGAGTGACAAATAAATGAGAGATACACCAAAATTAGGTTAGTCTATGTTAACACACTGTGTTTTATATTAGCATAAGAGCTATGTACAAATACTTGCCAAGAAAAGATTTTAATAGTTACCCATCTATTTTAAGTCTTTTGGGAAGGAAAGGTTGTCATGGCATATGCCGGATAACTTGATATATATTGTTGGTCCCATTTCCTAATAGCTTAAGCTTTTGAGACATTTAATAACTTTGCATGGTATCAGAACTCTGGTTCTAAGAGGTGTTGGGTTCAAGTCTTTTGATATGCATGTGTTTGTTTTCCTATTATGTTTGTTATTGTGCACTATATTTTGTATGTGTTAGTATAAATGTTTAAGCGAGATGGGATATTATGTGAGGGGAAGTATTGGATAGCTTGATATACATTATTGGTAACATAACAGCACAAAATAGTTAAAAGACAGAAATGGTACATTTTAGTTTCATAATTTCCATGTTTCTGTCAGTCTTGCATCAAACAAAAGCTTTTGCAGAAAATTTATCGCATTTTAGAGCTTATAGGGCAAGAGTAAAATTGGATCCATAATTCATGGGGTGCAAGTGTAATTTATCTTTTCATTTTGTCGTTTCCAATTTTAGTACATTTTCCTCTGCATGCTTTGACTTTTATTAATGGCCACCTCCTCATGCAGAAGCCCCATTCAAAACAATATAATAGTCCACAAAAAAACATATGCAACAAACAATAGAGCATTTCAGCTTCCTTGAAGCAATCAAATGAGCCAAAACTTATAATGTGTTTAACTAACCAAGTTTTTTGGTTTCGATAAATATACTACATAACAAGATAATTGCAAAAATAGGTTAAATACCATAGTCAAAGTTATAAGCTTGGGATCATACTAATGCAAGGGAGTTGTGAGCATAAACACCAAATTGCATGCCACAGTCAGAACAGCCAAGTATATTTACTCTGGATATAGACAGCGAAAAATATATATTTGCATACTCTGCAGCTTGTTGAGGAAAAGAACCGGTAATATAGATTATTCCACTTATAAGTACATAAAAACTTTCAACAACAAAAGACTTACGGTGGTAGAGACGCCGCCCAATCCTCTGTGGTTGCTAACAACAACATTCCAACCTTTTTTTGCAGTGTTGAAAGCAAGATGTTTAATGTACTGCAATATTTTAAGAAGAAATAAACTAAGGACATCTTCTTGATTAAGAAACAGCCTCAACATAAATAAATAAATAAATAAAAGCTCAATAAAGTAGGATTCTAACTCGTTATAATTACGTGGGGCAATTTAATCGTTTCGAGTCTTCTGACTCATAATCATTAAGTGGGGAATTTAATATTTTATTCCTTTGCAATTTGAGATCCAAGTCTCTCCCAAGTTAACAATTTCAATTCAGCATCCAAACTATCCTATCTACAAAGGAAAAGCTTTGGTTACCAAGCCAGGCCGAATTCCAGTCTTTATTATTCAACAGTAGCAGAAGAAAGTCACACGGTACTACATTGCAGTCACTGTCAATATGCATACCGCTGACATCAGCAGAAGAAAGTTACCATGTAAGCATATTCCAAGTTAAAATGGTTCACCGCATTTTTAAGCCATTCCAATAACTGTAAAGCATACTCCAAGTGACTTTGAGTCACTGAAGATCCATGGGCCAAAAAGTAGCTTACAATTACATCAACCGTAGATTGTTAGATATGATCTGGTTTCAAGAACTCTTTAAATTTAAATTTATAGTTGAGAACAAATGCATAGAGGAAGGTGGATGACAAGATTAACCAAAAATTATTGAATTACAATATTAGAAAAGAGGAATTAATCCAAAATTGTAAGGTATCGATAGAAGAACCAAAAGTAAATTGAGCTATTAGGGTTAGAAAGAAGAAGAAAAATGGAGACAAAGAGGAGAAGAAAGAAGAAATAAGAGAACAAGTGTTTTTGGGTTCTAATCAACCCCTTCACCTCTAAGTATTTAAATTAAAACAAGTCTAAATTATAAGAGCACCCTCCAAACATAAATTAGAAAAACTAAACCGTTAAACCAAAAATAACTAATAACTACTCTAACAATTCCCCTCAAACTAGAGCATAGAAATCGAGCATGCTTAACTTGAAAGATAATCGCTGAAAAGAGGGACGAGGTAAAGTCTTTGCGAATATATCGCCCAAATGGTCTTATGAGGGAACATGCAAAATGGCAATATGCTTTTTCCCTAACAAATCACGAATAAAGTGATAATCAACCTCGGCATCGTTAGTTTGCTCGTGAAAGATTGGAGTACTAGCAACAAAAATAGCACCTTGATTAGTTGATTGTCATAAAGCTGTTACATTGGAGAGGAAATATGGAAGCCAAAATCCAGAAGAAGAGAGTGAACCCATAACATTTCTGAGCAGTATGTGCTATAGCTAGGAAATCCAAAAGAAGAGAGGAAATACTTAGCTTCAGCATTAAAACGAGCAACAACAGCCTATTTTTTACTATGCCAAGTAACAAAGTTACTGGCAACAAACGTCCAATAACCATAGGAAGACTGCCAATCAGAGCGATTGCCAGTCCAATTCATATCACTAAAGAACAACAATCGACAAAGAACTAGAGAGGCAATAGAGCAAACTACGGTCGGGTCCTTTCAAATTGCGTATAATCCGACAAACAGCCTCAAAGTGAAACTAACAAGGAGCATGCATAAACTGATTAACTACACCAACGGCATAAGTAATGTCAGGACGAGTAACAATGAGACAAATCAATTTTCCAACAAGGCGTCAATAATGTCGAACATCGAGTAAAGGATCACCATGATTAGAAACAAACTTTACAGTAGAGTCCATAAGAGAATTAACAAGGCTAGCACCTAGGAGACCAGTCTCCCATTAAACAAGAAGCACATACTTCCGTTGAGAGAGTGTAATTACTCTAAAAGAGTGCGATTGAAATATAAAATTTCAATTTCCAAGGGGACAAAGAAATTAATTTTTTTATGGTCCTAAAGTGAAAAATGATGTCACAAATAAAAAAATAGTTGCAACTACTATTTTATTATTTATTGTTTCCAAATACTTAAAAAGCAAAAAAAAAGAAGAAAGAAAGAAAAGAGGGTCAAACCTCACCTTGAAAAACAAAGTAATAAAAAAAAAAAGAACTTTGTTGATGGTAGCTGTGTGGTTTTGAAAAACCCCACCTTCTGGTAGAACATTGCAAAATACCACTATTGCCCGTATCAGCTGTATATGAAAACTACTGTCTATATAAGTACCAGGTACATTAAAAAAAGAAAAAAGAAAAAGCACACAGGCAAGAGAGCAAGCAGCATTCAGAGGAGACCGAAAAATAAGAGAAGATCTTAGAAGATCTCCACAAAGAAAAAAATACAAAAGAGTTGAATTTGAAGTTGAAGAAGGTTACTATATTAATTTTTTTGCCTTTCCTTCTCATTCTTCTTCTCGGTATTCTTCTCATAAAAAAATGATCTTCATCTTCCCGTTGCTGTTTTGTTACAATAAATTAGATTTCTTAACATTCATTTGAGTGCAGATCTTTGGATCAAACCCACAATCAATATATACATATATATAAGGAAAACAAATCATCTCTTATATGCGATCACAATTTCGTTTTGGTGTATTTGTTTTGATTAGTATGAAAATGGAAACATTTTGAAATGTTTCGAGTACTTTTCAAACACGACAAAATATACACGAGAGAGTAAGTCCAAAATCATAAAAAATATTATTTTTATGAATAAATATTTTTATTCAATACAAGTGAAAATTATTTTTAAAAAGTGTAAGATCCCAACAAAATAACGTGTAAAATTTTACTTAGGCAGTAGTAATACTATAATATTATTTTTTATAAATTAAAATACAACCATTTATAAATTTTAAAGAAATATAAAAATATTCATGAAAAAGTTTAAATTCCTTATAATAAAATGCATTTAAATATATTACATTAATGTTTTGGTGTATTTTGAAGGAAACGAATTTTCTACTAATGTTTCGTTTCAGCCGCTTAGGAAACGAAAACATTTTGACCGTTTCGATGGAAATAAACAAAAATTTTGTTCCTTGAGTATATGAAAATCTTCACACAAAATAAATTCCTTTTCTTTCGTTTCTTTTTCTTTACATGTCTCCATCACAAACTTAATGCTTCAAAAAAATGTTTGCCATGGTGAGATGGATTCCCAATTTTTTCAAGTATTCATTTTGTTGCCTTTAAAACATGTATTCCTATTGTTGTTCTTTCTCGTGCTGTAACAATAGCTTGTTGGCGCAACAACATTTAAAAAAAAAAAAGAAAATAAAAGTTCTATTTTGGGTCTTGTAACCTGAAGCAAAGCAAGCAAATGACAAAGGCATTAATGCTTGTTGTCACAATAATAATGGGCTATTAAAGAATATAAAATTCATATATATATATATATATATATATATATATATATTGAACTGTACTTTTGAGTCTTCTCAAAATGTCTTTTAGCCTATTAAATATATGCACAGCTCATCAGTCCTCCAAATGGATAGCACATTGGTCCTCAAAAGATTGACTTTTGGCCCACTTAAAATTCGGACAGCCTACGTGTTCTCAAAGAAATTGACTTCTAGCCCACTTAAAACTTAAACAGCCTACGCGCTCTCCAAAAATTAGCTTTTAATCCATTTAAAATTGGGACAGTCCCTTCGGCCCTCTAAAAATAGTTTTTAGACCACTTAAAACCGGAACTGTTTTTGGGCCCTCCAAAAATGGCGTTTAGCCCTTTTAAAACTTTGGACAGTTTTATACTCTCCCAATAGGTTTTTGATGGCCGAAAATATAAACAATCTTGTGTTCTCTAAACATGCCTCAATGGCTCATAAAAAAAAAACGGACAATTTTGTGCTCTTGAAAATGGTATCAAATATCTGAAAATAAAATATGCGCTGGTGCTTAAAACTGATGGGATTTCTAGTATTAAATGGCTCTAGCAAAATTCTTTCAACAGCCATATCCCAAACTTTGCTTTTTTAAAAACAACAATAAAAAAATATAATAAAAAGGGTATTTGAACTTTAGCATTAAATTTGTGACTAAAACCACTATGCATTTTGACCACAAAAATCAGTCAATGTGATCTTTAACAATGCAAACAACAGAAAAGGGAGGTTCCATCGGTGGCATTGATTGCCTTGTAAAATTTTGACCGTGGCCATCGCTTAGATGAGGTTCAAAAGAAATTATTTATTTGGGATGAAGGAAAAAATTAATTCTTCTCTTTGAAAAACTTATGAATACCCTAGAACTACGATTGACTTGGTTCCAATCCAATTTTGCACTCAATTCTGATATGTAGGCATAAATAAATTAGGTACAATCACAAATCAAGTGAAATTTAAATTTTCACTTAAATAAATTTAAAAAGTAAATTCACTTTAAATTTGTTGACTTGATTCGAATTTAGCCTTGTGCCCAATTCAAATATGTAGCCATTCTATTTAAGTGAATACAATCACAAATCAAGTGAAACTTAAATTTTTACATAAATAAATTTCAAAAGTAAATTCACTTTAAATTTGTTGACTTGATTCTAATTTAGCCTTGTGCCCGATTCAAATATGTAGCCATTCTATTTAAGTGAGTGCAATCACAAATCAAGTGAAACTTAAATTTTTACATAAACAAATTTCAAAAGCGAATTCACTTTAAATTTGTTGACTTGATTCTAATTTAGCCTTGTGCCCAATTCAAATATGAAGTTAAACTATTTAAATGAGTACAATTACAAATCAAGTGAAACTTCATTTTTTACTTAAAAACATATAAAAAGTGAATTCACTTTAAATAAGGGGACTACATGATCGAACCAGGCACATAGGAGTTTGTTGTCAAGTATTTGAATTCATGAACTTGTTTAGGAATACCGTAATGAAAGGAATATAGGAGTTTGTCACTAGGTATTTAAATTCACTTAAATTGATTGACTTGTTTCTAACCCGGCCTTGCCTCTGGTTCAAATATGTAGTCAACCTATTTAAACGAGTATAATTACAAATCAAGTGAAACTTAAATTTTCACTTAAATAAATAAAAAAATTAAATCTACCTAAATTGGTGCAATCACGGTGCTTTGTGATTCCACTCAAGTGGAGTCACAATGCCTTGTGACCCTCCCAAATATGATGCATTCAAAAATTAACTGATTTCTATAATCAATAAATTCAAAATAAATAATAAATAAATAAATCCATTTATTGGAAGTATATTGACTTGATTCCGGTCCAAAGCAAATCTCAACTTGGATATGTAGGGGTGGGCATAGGTCAGTCTGGATCGATTTAGGACTTAACCAAGAACCGACCCGATCAAGGTCGGTTCTAAAATATTGAGCCCAGAGCCGAACCATTCATGCTTTAGAACAAACCCAACTCAAATAAACTCGGGTTGATTTGGATTGGAACCGTTGTTCAATTAAATTAAACATTTTTTTAATAAAATATTCCAAAGTAATAATATATGCCTTATTCTATGAGTGGCTTTATTTTTTATATAAGATACCAAGATGAGTGGCTTAAATTCCACTATCTTATTTTTAATTTACACATTTTAAACTATAACTAAGAACACAAATAATATAAATAATAGTTTTATATGATTTATATATTATTTTTTAGATCTCAGGTTGGGTCGGTTTAAAAAGCTCTTAACCCGATAACCAAACCAACTACATCAATTTAATATTTTTAAAACCCAAGACCCAACCCATTACTAGAAAGAATCAAACTAACCCAGCCCATGGAGATCGGGTTGGATTGGTTCATGGGTTTTTCGAGTTTATTGGGCACCCCTTATGTAGGCAGCTCATTCAAATGGGCACAGTTACAAATTAAAACAAAAATAAAAATTAGAATTGCCATATGATTGATGAGATAGTAAGTGCCAACCTGGTTAAGATGTGCACTTCTTACAATAATGTCGTAATTTTTAAATTTATAAACTATTAACAAATAAATAAAGTCTTCATCCTTGAACTGTGTTTGACTTTATTCCAGTCCAAAGTTAATTTCGACTCGAATACATAGGCTACTCACTCAATAGGTGCAGTTATAAAATTCGTAAACCCAAATGTTACCCGAATTAAATTCTAATTCTAAATTTTAAAATCTAAAGTAATAGGTCATCTACCAATTATAAATCAAATTAAGCCAAATTATAAAATCAAATGAGTTTTAAACTCATCAAATACTAAAATTAAAATTAAAACAAAAAATTATTTTCGTCATGTAAACTACATTTGGCTTGATCCCATTAATCGTGAGTATGTAGGCAGCCTATGCCGTTACCTAAATCCAGCCTCCACAATAAATTCAAACAACTCCTTTGGGCCTTAATCAAAACAAAGACTTATATAAATAAATAGTTGGAATCAACGAGTTTTCCCTTCACATAAGGGATACAATTAACAGAAATACTCTATCTTGAATGGGTCAGACCTACATAATAAAAACTTACTTGACATAGATGAAATTACGTTAAGTAGTTGAAGATTAAATTTTTGCTTAACACGAGCAATCTCAATCCAAAGAAAATAGCAAAGCACCCCAAGTCTTTAGTATGAAATGTTTTACAGAAGTGGCAATTCAATGCAACAATACCGGTATAGTTGTCATCAGAAATAATAATATCATCAACGTAGACGACCAACACAATAGTGCCACTAGAGGGATGATGAAAAAAAACAAAATGTCATATAGTGGAACGATGGTATTCATAATCAAGCACAACATAGTTAAATCAGTCAAATCAAGCACGAGGAGATTACATCAGACCATATACAACCTTACACAGCCGTCACATAAGATGCTCCCTACCAGAGACAACATAAGAGATTGATCCATATACACCTCTTGAAGATTACAATGAAGAAAGGCGTTCTTAACATCAAAATGATACAATGGCCATGAACAACTAACCTCAATTGATATTAAGACGAGCCGCAGTAGAAAAATGTCCCTAAATAATCAATACCATAAGTTTGAGTGTATCCTTTGGCCACAAAGCGTGCTTTAAAACGCTCAACAGAACCATCCAAAAGATACTTGACAGCATACACCCAATGACAACCTACTATCTGCTTCCTAAGAGGAAAGGAAGTAGTTCCCAAATCTAATTCTTATGAATTGCACTTATTTTCTCATCCATAGTGTGTTTCCATCCAAACAAAGATATAGCATGTTTATAAGGAGGAGCAGAAATAGTGGACGCGACACAGGCAAATGAATGAAGACAAGGAGAGACGACCATAGGCAATATAATGTGCAATAGGATATTGAGTGCAAGAATGCTTACCTCGCCGCAAAGCAATGGACAAAACCGACAGGTCATCAGCTGGAGGCAGACCACCACACAAGGAAGATGAGGTGCTAAGGCCATAAGGCAAAATAAACCTATATGTGGATCGCTGATACACCTGTAAAGGATGAGTAGTGGGTACATACACAAGAAGAGTGAGTGGCAAAGGAAGAGTAGGAGTGGCCAACTCCTCCACACGACAATAGATTAGGTCAAAGGATAGCTCTTTACAGGCTGAAGTAAAAAAGGAGGTCGACCCAAAGAACATAACATTGCACTAACAAAGAAACTATGAGACTCCAGATGATAACGATATCCTTTCTGAGTACGAGAATACCCAATAAAGACACACTTATGAGCTCGAAAAGATAACTTATCAAGGCCGGGGTCAAGATCACGAACAAAAGCAATACAACCAAACACCCAACGAATGTGACAAAAATGCATGGAAGCAAGGAATAATATGGAAAAGGGGGGACTTATGATTCAAAACCGCAAAAAGGAATGAAAGGGTATGCAGTAAGAACAACATCCCCACAAAACTGCTTTGGTACCTACATTTTGAATAACAAGGTACGTGCATCATCTAACAAGTTTCAATGCTTATGCTTAGCTGCACCATTTTGCTGAGAGGTACGAGCAAAAAACTAATTTGATGAATAATGCCACGATCAGCACAAAGGAATCAACACAAAACTGCATATACTCTAAAGTATTATCAGATCGAATGACTTTGATGTATTTTCCAAACTGTGTAAAAATGTCATTATAAAACTTTGTGAGAACAAAAGATAACTCAAATCGTTGTTTCATTAAAAAAATAATCAAGTGATACGAGAGAATATAACAAAGTAGAAATGTCCATTAATACTAGGTGTTCGGGAAGGTCCCCAAATATTTGTATGGACAAAATCAAAGACTCAGACTGAAGACCATAACTACTACGAAAAAAAGAACTACAATGATGTTTCCTAAGCTAACAAGCTTTATACTCCAAGCTACATAGAGAACTCATTGTGGGAAGAGCTAATTTAAGTTTGGCGAAAGAGGGATGACCCAACTAAAAATGCCAAGGAAGAGAGGTTACTGTAGCACTCAAAGCAGATGGTGTAATGGAAAAGAAACAATCGACGTCCAAAAAGTAGAGGCTGTTCTTCTCATGCCTCGAACCAATCATCTTTTTGGTCATGAGGTCTTAAAAAATACAAGAAGATGAAGAAAAGGTTATAAAGGAATTTAAATGTTTAGTCAAATGGTAACAAAAGCAAATGAAAGGGAAAAATGAGAACATAAAGACAAGAAAGTAAAACAAGTGACTAATTGAGACGAAGGAACCCTTTTCCATGGACTGGGCGAGAGAAACCAACTGCTAAAACCATGTGATGCTTGATAGGAGTCAAACTAGAAAACACAAATGAGTTACTGACTCCGGTATCGATAACCCATGATGGAGACAATAGAGCAACACATGTGGTATTAGCCGAATTGGTTAAAGTAGCTGTGGAAGTAGAAGAATGATAAGTAGTGCGCAGAGTCTGAACAAGATTTCTAAATTAAGCGGTGAGCATCATGGGGACCAAAACTAGAGGTTGTCTGACCAGAAGGAGCTGAAGATGCCTTAGATTAGATTTGAGAGGTACCATCGGTAATCTAATGAACATAAGTTGGCTTTTCATACTTTTGCCAATAGTAGAGTTCAATATGATTAATACCTCCACAATAATCACTTTCGATCACCTCAGCCACCTATTTTATGGCCACTATGAGCTCTACCATGAGAACTACGTCCACCACATGGGACACTACAACCACTAGCCAATGACTCCAAAGTAGAAGAAGCACAACAAGATACAGTGTATGGATGTTCCCATGAGGAGCGCAACAGTTGAGAATAGGCATTAGCTGCAATATGCAAGGTTTCACTGGCAAGAATCAGATCTTTGAACCCATGTTACTTAGGGCCAAGCCAAATAGCAAGTGAGCAATCATAAAGTCCTCTCAGGGACGCTGATGTTGTGCGAGATCAATAGTAAAAGGATTATAACTGCAACAACAGGTCCCCAAAAACTTAAGTACGCTGTAATACTCACATAAGGGCTTCCTAGACTATTTCGAGGTGGAAATTTTCTCATAGATCTTGTAAACAAACTAAACGTTACTCTGATGCGAGAAAAAGTCAACAATAAAGTCCCAGATCTTCTTAGAAGTGTCACAAAATTCAACAATTGATGGAATATTAAGCTTCATACTATTTCACAACCATCCCATAACAATAGAATCCTCACATATCCATTCTTCACATTTCAAATTTGTCTCAAGCATAGGATCATCAGTCACATACTTCAATATGCATTTTCCACTAGAAAAAAATCGTGACCGCATGTGTCCAAGCTAAATAATTCAACACATTGAACTTTGTAGGCGTAGAAGATCTGGGCATATCATCATCCCAAAGTAACGAGACTGTCTTTGGCCATAATAATTCAGGACAGAAGAGATAGAGGCACTAGATCAAGAAAAGGAAGATACCCAAACCAATGAGTTGCACAACGAAAATGCACTGCCTAATAATCGATCAAAACAATAAGCAATCAACACATATCTGGAAGAGACTAACCAACAATAGATTGAAACCAACGCATTGTGCAACAAACAAATAATCGACTGAAACACGTTTGGAGCAAACCAAGTCGAAACCAAACCAACCAACAATCAATCGGAAATCTGTCCAGCATTCAAACAGTATTTTCGGTCCATGGGACGATCTAAAGCATCACTCTGCATCAAAATAGACACAAAATACACTGAGTGAAAATCACGATGCGACCCAAAGAACAACCGAGCCAATCCAAACCAGAGATGATCCAATAATCTAACAAATTACTTCAAACCTTCAAACAATAGTTTCAATCCATATGAAGTAGATCTAAAGCATCATTTTGAAGCAAACAAGTCGAAATCCACATAACGGAAAAAAATAGATTCCAAAATTACAAAACAGTTGAAAGTTTCAAAATATCGGAAACCACTTCATATCTTCTCTAAGTTGTGGAAAATTCATCACAATAATCAGGAGAACAAAGCAATCAAAATCCGAAGAGCGGATTTATTCGATGTTCGTACATTGTTGACGTCAGCAAAATGACAGCATGCAAATGTTGACGTCAGTATTTAATGACTCTAGTCAATTCCTTGTACTCCTCGGTTAGATTAAATGCTCTAATATCAAGTTGAAGTACAAAAGTTTAGCTTTTAGGGTTAGAAAAACATGGAGAAAACGAGAGAGGAAAAAAGAAATAAGAGAATAGATTTTTAGGGTTCTAATAAGCCCCTTTACCTCCTAAGTATTTATATTTAAAAAATAGAAAATCTAAATTACAAGAACACTCTCCAGATCTTTCAACGCTTTCAAGATCTGCAAACGCTTTCAAGATCTGCAAATGGCCTCGCTCGGCTTTAAATTAATGAATTTTCATTTAGTACATGTTATGAGAAAGAGAATAATGGGAAGCTATACCAAACCGGTAGGCGAGCATTTTTATTTATAATAAAAATAAGGGAACACCATTACATCCATATACCCACACACACATGATAATAACTATAATACGCTACCACTAATAATAATAATAATAATAATAATAATAATAATAATAATAATAATAAAAAATAAGCTACCATTAACACCCCCCTCAAGCTGGAGCATATATATCAACTATCTCAGCTTGTTACATAAATACGAGACACGTGGACCCGGTAATGCTTCGGTAAAAATATCTGTCACCTGTTCACCTATAGGAATATACCCAAAGGAAACAACTCATTTCTGATATTCGTCGTAAACAAAATGACATTCAACCTCAATATGTTTCGTAGCAGAGGTATTATCAATTCAGAGTTTGGCAAAACCACTAAGAGGTAAGTATAATTCTGTCAAAAACTGCTGGAACCACATAATCTCTGCAGTGGTTAATGCCATAACTCGGTACTCCGCCTCCGCACTAGATTTGGATACAACAATCTGCTTTTTACTCTTCCAGGAAACCAAGTTCCCACCAACAAAAACAGAGTAATCAGATGTGGATCTCCTGTCAAATGTGCATCCAGCCCAATCATCATCCGAGTAGCCTTCCATTCTCATATGGCGATGATCAGAAAATTAGATGCCCTTACTCGAATTTTTGTGATCAAAAAATTAGACGCCCTTACTCGAATTTTTGTGCAAGTACCGAAGAATACGTAACACCACTTGCCAATGGGGAACACGGGAATCAGACAAAACTGACTCACTACACTCACTGGATAAGCAATGTCTGGACGAGTTATTGTAGTAAGATAATTAAGCTGCTCCACTGTCCGTCGATATTGCTCAAGGTCGGAAAGAACCGCTCCTTTCGGTTTGAGCTTAATAGTAGAATCGATAAGGGAGTCCACTCCTTTAGCATTCATATATCCTGCTCACGCCAGAATGTCAAGAACATACTTCCTCTGAGTAATGAACAGCCCTTCTGTATTTTTGGTTACTTCAATGCCAAAGAAATATTGCAATTCACCAAGGTCTTTCATTTGAAACTTGGTGCCCAGGAAAGCTTTAAGTGCAACAATCCCTCCAATGTCACTACCTGCAATAACAATGTTATCTACATATACAACGAGTAATATGCAACCTGCGGAGGTATGTCAAAAGAATACCGTGTAATCCTTTGCAGACTGCCGAAGGCCAAACTCCTGATGACTAAGCTGAAACGGCCAAACTAAGCTCTGGGAGACTGCTTCAGACCATACAATGAGCGCTTCAAATGACATACCTAATTAGGGGACCCCCCTGAGCAGCAAAACTGGGCTATTGCTCCATATAAACCTTTCTCCAAATCACCATAAAAAAATGCATTTTTCACATCGAGTTGATACAAGGCCACTGATGTGATGCAGCCAAAGACAAGAACTGAACTGAGGCCATCTTGGCAATGGGTGAGAAGGTATCAAAGTAGTCAAGTCCATATGTCTGAGCATAGCCCTTAGCCACTAGATGGGCTTTCAATCGCTCAAGAGTGCCATCAGAATGAAGTTTGACAGTATATACCCACTTATAACCAATAGCTATCTTCCCAGGAAGAAGACTCACCAGGTCCCACGTATGATTAGTTTCAAGGGCATTCATTTTCTCAAACATAGCCTTGCGCCAACCTGGATGAGAAAGAACATCTATCACAGAGCAAGATAAAGTATGCTGATCAAGTGTGGTAATTCCCTTCTGGACAGTGGCGGGTGTGGCGCCGAGATTTTGGGGTTGTTTTGGAAAATGTTTCAAAAATAAGGAAATTCAAAAATATTTGAAAAATATCTTAACACCTTGAAAACCAAATTTTGAAAACCCATTTTTGTTGAAAATGAAGTCGCCACTTAGTTTTTGAAAAAAACTAAAAAAAACAAAAATGGCTACTGATCTTTAAAACGCTTAACCAAAGAAAGAGCGTTCGGGGGCTAAGATACGAATCGGGGAAGGTGTTAGGCACCCAGTTTGCCCAACCGTAAAGTTGGTCTCTACTAATCATCATTGGTTCTTTAATAGAATTTCTCAAATGCATGCAAATAAAAAAAGTGGTGGCAAAGAGAGAACATCCAAAATTAAATATGAAAAATACATAACATACGTATATAGAACGCCAAATAAAACAAGAAAGAAAATCCTAAGTTCTATGGCACGCAATTTCTAACTAAAAGATACATGGAGCACATCCGCATGCAATTTCACAAAAATAACCTAAGCTATCCTGATTTGAACAAAAGAATAAAAATATGCTAGAAAATACTAAAATTACGTCAACATGAATTGCTAATAAGATGACCTAAACTACTCTAAACATGCATTTAAATAAAGTAACCAAAACATGCACAAACATACATTTAGAGAAACATTAACATGATGAGTATTTAACACTAACAAAGAAATTTTACTAACAAAAAAAATAATGGTTTCATGACAAAGAGAACTTAAAGGTTTGAAGAAAAAGAAAATAAAGAAAAAGTTTATAAAGAAAATCATACTAAGATGAAAAAGTTAAAAAATGTTATTAAACTATTGAAAAAGAAAACATAGCTATTTACATTTTATATTTTAAAAGAGACAAAAGAAAAATAAAAGGAAAGAAAAGAAAAGAAAATTACTATAATAAGAGAAAATTTATACTAACATTTAAAGATGAAAATTAACTTAAAAGACTTTTTGTGGTTTTTTTTGGGTTTAATAATATGAAAAAAAATAATGTTAACATTAAATAAAAAAAGAAAAGGACCAAAAAAAAAGAAAAATAAAGCTAATAATAATAGTACAAGAAAAGAAAAGAAAATGTGAAAAAATTAAAGCTAGTAATTAAAAAGAGGAAAAGAAACTTTATAAGAAAAGAAAAGAAATACTAATATTAAAGAAAAAGGAATATTAAATTGAACATTTTAAGCAAATAACTAAAAAGAAAGAAAATAAAGACGAATGGAACATTAGTATTAATAAAAAAGAAAAAAATACTAGTAATGAAAAGAACATTAAGCAAATGCTTAAAAGAAAAGGACATTAAATTAATATTACAAGAAAAGAAAAGGAAATAAAAATGAATGCTAGAAGGATAAGAGAAATTAAATACAACTATTTAAGTAAAATGTGAAATGTAGTATTGATTACTATATTTACATAAATGTAAGTGCATTATTATAGCAATTAACAATATTAACAAGTTGTAATTGCCAAAATGTGTTAGCACTAATTTGATGAATGAATTAAAGAAAAAGATAATGTGCTCAGTGTGGATGTGTAAACTAAGCAATTAATTTAAAAGATTAAACTAAATGAAGAAAATTAATCAAGAAACAAAGGTTAACTATACAAATGAAAGAAATACGCAAATTGAAATTGAATTTAACCCGATTGCTCTAAGAGAGAGGGAATGGAGTTAGAAAGATCGAGGATCCAAGTAAGGTACCTGGATTGCAAAGGAATTCTCAAGTCGGGGAATGTGCTTCAATGATCTAATCCTCGGATGGTGATCCCAAGCTAGGGTTTCAATGTAGGTGTTGGAGGTTCGGATCTCGGTATTTTGGAAGAGCTTCGGCGTCAGGACTTGGAATTGCTCAGCAACTCGGCAGAGTTTCTCTCACTAAACCTCTCATTAAAATTCTGTTCTGAAAACGTACGCTGTGGTACGGTATTTATAGAATTCTTCAACCAATGAAATGCTGCCACGTTTTGGGACATGTCAGGCCATTTGGAGTTGGCGGTCGCCACATTCTAGGATGGCGGTCGCCATGTTTTTAGAAGTTTCCACAAAGCTTTATGGTGGTTGCCACAATAGAAGATAGCGGTCGCCATGATGAAAGGTGGCGGTCGTCGCTTTTGGCTAAGGTTTTTACAAAGTTCTATGGCGGACGCTATGAAGAGAGTTGGCGGTCGCCTTACTTGGGCAACAAGTTTCGATGGTTCGTCAATATTTTATTGGTTTGAAGGTTCTGGGTTCAAATACCGAGCTTGGATCACTTCCCGAGGATCATACGGAGGCACTAATCCATTTGTTTTCATCATCGAATTCGCCTAAGATTGGGCGGGATCAAATTGGGGTGTCTACTGAAACGAAGACATGCAGGGTGGTGGTGTTCCTGGGATGCCGAAGGTCTTTGATCCTGAGACCTACTACTCGGTGAACCACTAGCTACGAAGGCCAGCTATGAAGCGCTTCATCTTCCTCGACGT
This sequence comes from Heliamphora pulchella, assembly GCA_032270985.1. Classification (NCBI taxonomy): domain Eukaryota; kingdom Viridiplantae; phylum Streptophyta; class Magnoliopsida; order Ericales; family Sarraceniaceae; genus Heliamphora; species Heliamphora pulchella. Next base: position 34,516 of record JAULJZ010157187.1, on the reverse strand, counting down.
GATTGGGGAGCGCGAGATCCCCTTATGACGCTGTGAGGATCACCTTTCGCCCCAAAACCTTGAGGTAAGCTAAGGTTTTGAATCCTTTCAGTATTTCATTGGTTGACTTTTATTTGGATATTGATCGCATTGAACTTAAATATTGAATTACATTAGATGTTTGAATATTTAAATTGAAACGGATGTTTGGATCAAATTGATTTGGAGTTCGGGATTGAGATTTAAATTTGAGTTGATTTGGAAGATTGGACTTTACTAGGCCTGGACCCTGACTCAGATTAGATAAACCTTTGCTCTTGGATAGGACGAAATTTTGAACTTTGAACAGAACTTTTGAACTTGGATAAAAATGAACTTTAGATTTAACAAACCTTTGAACAAGCTTGGGATTTTAAAAACAAACTAAAAAGGATTTTGAAGTTCAATTGGCGAATTTAGATTTTGATTTTCGAGATTTTGAGTATTGTTGTGAAAATGTGGCTAATTGAATTGAATTTTGAGAATGAATTTGAGTGTAATGTGTTGAATTGAATTTTAGGAAACTTGGAAAAATTTTGAAATGTTAAAACGTGGGTCTAGGACGCGTTTGAAATGATCTTAGAGACTTGGTTGATCTAAGAAAATGGATTTAAGTTTTAGGGCGTTGATTTGAAACTGAATTGAAGTTCGAACGTATTTGATGAATTCTTGAAAATGGAGCTAAATAGATTTTGAAATTGATTGATTGGAGTTTTCATTTTTTGTTCTTTTGGTTGAGTTGAAATTTTGGTTAAGTCTACTAATTTTGAGATAAAATGCAAACCGTTTCAAAATTGAGTTTGTGGTGGATTTGAACTAAATTAGGAACTGGGTTGAAGAAAACAAAACAATTGATAGTCGTATTGAAAATTGAATTTTAAATATTTGAATTTGAATCGAGTTAGATGATTGTTTAAGTTTTGTGTTGGGGTAGGCTAAGCCGAGTTTATCTATTTTGAATTTTGAACGGGGTTGATTTCAAGTTTTGTGAAACTACGCCAGTGAGTTTAGATCGAAATTTGTTTCCAAAATAAGAGTGAAATCGAATTTTTGTTGAATTTGAAGTTGAATCCTAACGAATTGGTTTTGATTGGATTAAATCATTATCGGCTTCGAAACGGGGGTAAGATTTTGGATTAGAAATAAAATGAGTGAGATTTTGATGCTTAAACCTTTATTCTAAGTCTCGTTCTTTGAGAATGGAAATTTAAAAATAGAACAAGGCCTGGATTGTGTAAGTTGGTTTTTGAGACTCATTTTGATGTTGTTTTGATTATCATTAGTTTTTTTCAGCTATCTTGTCACGCACTTTAATTCTTATCCTATTATTGTTTCCATTATTGCTCCTGTTGTCATTTTTGTTCACTAATTTGTTTGTTTTGTTTTCATTTCAGGTGATATCACACATTCAGGATTTTGGCGGCTCCCCCGATGTGCTCTAGTGGAACATGGTCCTGCATCTTTGCTGCGGAGAGATTGTGGATAGAGCAGGCTTCGGGGACTTCGTTAAAGTGCTAGAGGGGACCAGTAACAACGGGTTCACCCTCGCTGACCTGACCGAGAGATGGTGGGACACCACCAACACTTTTCACCTATCGACCTTCAAGGTGACCCTTACTCCTCTTGACTTCTCTTTCATTACCGAGATCCAGGTGGGCAGCGACCCGATCCCTTACGATCCTAACATCTGCTGGAGCCCTGCGGCTTTCACGTACTTCCACAATCACGTGCTACCATCTATCAACAAGGGGAGCATCCATTACATGTGGTTGAAGACCACCTTTCGCGGCTTTATCTGTACCGAGGTCTACCACTTTGAATGGGTGGCGCGTGCATTCCTTCTCTACATGTTCGAGATAGCCTTATTCCCAAACTTAGAGAATATGGTGCACCTCCACTACCTCGCTGTCATGATGGTGGTGGACCAGATCAGCATATATGACTGTGGAGGAGCTGCAATTGTTACTTTGTATGGGTACATGAGCGCCGCCACCTAGACCACTGATCAGAGCATGGGCAGGTACTAGCGCATCTGTGAGGTATGTCTCTTTTTTTTTTTCTTTTTGTCTTCCTTTTTCAATTCCTTACCTGTATATCTGATCCAACTGTACTGATGCCTTTCTTGATTCTCTGCAGCTCTGGGCTTATGAGTTCTTAGGAATGCGCCAGACGGTGAACTCTTGCGATGACCCTCCCGTGATCCCCCGAGCACTCCGATGGGCCAGACAATATTGGGGTACAAAGCCTGGCAAGAAGGACATAGACTACGATTGCCACTTCATGGACACTCTTACTCCTGATCAGGTATGTCATCCATGCTTCTGTTAATTTCCATATCTCATTTTTTGCACATATTGCTTGCTGACAGGTTTCCTTGCTTTTTAGGTACACTAGGATATATGGGTTAGCATGGAGGAGAGTGTTAGTGCTGACCTGATGCAGAGCCGTGAGGTTACTCGGACCTACATCTTGCTTGAGGTGCTATTCTGCAGAGAGTGGTACCTTAGCGAGCGCGTGGTTTAGCAGTCTTTGGGGTATGATCACTTTCGTATCTCGAGGATGCCTCCAGTCGGGATGCATCAGACCGACACCCTCCACACGGCTGAGATTTCCCGCGCCATGAAGGGCATTGATGCTGCTACACTGATCGAGGGTGAGGATCGTGACTATACGGTCTTCGCCCAAGAGAGGCTCATGCTTGTTATGGGTGCCTGTGCTACCGTGCGGGGTCCTCCTCCCATTGCCCCTGGTCCTGTTCACCTTGAGCTGCCATGGACAGTAGATACATATGTGGACGGGGACCTTCACCAGATCCATATCCCCAAGCCAGCTGCCCAAGAGATACTTCTCCCTCCTAGTGTGGAGTAGGTATGTCACTCTTCCTTTTTTTCTATACTTCTCTTTATATCTGACTACCTCACTTTCGTGCCTAACTGTATTGAATGTGATATCTGACTGTACTAATTCTAATCCTTTTCCTTTACAGATGTCCCAAGAGTGGTGTGATCAGTGCCTCCGCCTCATCTTCGGGTTGAGAGTATTGGTTCGCTTCTGGGATGTTGCCTTCTGAGGCCATGGTATGGAGCCTCCTGCTCCCCGGGGTGGCCCTGCTACGGTACTTGCTCAACTCTGCTCCTATTTACATTTCTACATTTTTTCTTCTTGTTCATTCATACTGCCATCACCTCGCGTGATCGTCTCTCTTCTTTTAGCGTGGTTGGGATAGGGGCCCGAGGACTCGTGGAGGTCATGCGCCACTAGTTGTTCCAGCTATAGCAGATGCCCCTACTATCCATCTAGCACGAACCTATGCTTCTTCATCTGTCGTTGCTTCATCATCCCTGGCTCAGACTTCTAGTACTAGGCAGACTGCTACCGGCTCGGAGGAGACTGGATCTTCATCTGGGGAGTCGTCCCAGGGTGATTACGTGGTCCGAAGGAAAAGGACTGGGCGAGAGTGATCATTCTACTGCCATCTACTGATTTACTTTTCTCTGTTCATGGAGGCATGCGCGCCTATTCTTGCTTGGGCCTGCGTGCCCGTTTGATACATTTTGATACTCTATTCTGGTTCATTACACTGGTACACTGCTCTTGATACACACTGATAATGGCTCTTGATACTCCCACTGATACACACTGACATACCATAGCCGACACACTACACATATACAATGGATGGGGCTTGCGTGCCTTTGGTTCTTCTTTTGGCCTGCGTTCCACGACATACATACACATATTACTTTACTTGTGATGGGTTGAGCCTTCATGCCCTTTAGTTTACACTTTTGATTATCATGAATACCTTATGATTATCATATTATGAAAAATCATTTTTTGAATGCTTAATTTGATTGTGCATGGTGTATGATTCATGATTTGAAACCTTGCTATACAAACTGCTTTTCCTTGTTGCGAGTTATTTATGAGTCGTTGATGACAATTTGGACACGTTGACAAAATGAGGAGAAGCTGTCAAACTTTCTGCATAAAAAAGGTGGTGGTCGTGAGTTTTGAACTTGCGGCCGTGGATTTTGGATATGGCATCCTGAACTTGCATGGAGAAAAGTTGGCGGCCTGGACCTTTGAACATCACGGCCAAAGGATTCGGGGAGAAAACATGGCGGTCGTGAGATATGTAGTTGGCAGCCGTAGGAAAAAAATGGCGGTCATGATAAAAGTTTTTGGTGCGAAACTTTGAACAGATTCTGTGGGTTCCCTAAATTTCTGGTTCTATAAATGGGGCAACTGTTCTAAACTCCACTATTTTGGATATATTGTATTTTTCTTGCCTTCATTATGGCCTACTCTTACAACAACTCCCTATTGGTTTGGATGGGCGACTTCTCTTCGGTGGAGCGCAAGAACTTACTCAACTTTGGCCTATATGCGCTATTCTCCTTGCGAACGATGAGGATTGATTGGCATCTTCTGTGAGGAGCAGCTCAGCTGTGGGACCCTGAGGTATATGTATTCCGTTTCAAATATGAGGAGCTGTGTCCGATAGTAGAGGACTTTTTTTCTATTCTCGATATTTCAGGCCAATATTAGATTATAGTTCCTATGCTCTTTTGAGTCTAAGGGATAGGTTTATGCAACTTTGTGCCTTTTCCAGGCGTGAGGCATCACTCATTACCTGTGATGGATTCCTCGATGTAGCACGGATCATAGACTGCTTCGGGCTCCAGAGGTCTTTTAGCGACTTATCTTTCCAGCTCCAGCGTCACTATAACCTTTGTATCTGTCTTCTAGCTCACTTCCTCTTGGGTCCTTCGGATGGGTAGGCTAGCTCTTCTTTGGTGGATATGACTTATTAGATCCATGAGGGTCGGGATCTTGTCCCATTAGTCCTTGTCGAGAAGCTCTTTGGCCTTGATGCAGTCCATTCCGAGGGTGCCCTTTACTTCGCCGATAGTGCTCTCTTACTGCAGGTATTTGCTCAACTCTACTTTTTTTTTGTATTTTTCTCGATTTTTCTGCTCAGCTCTCCTTTTTCATCATTCTCTCAAAATTTTCCACTCAACTCTCCCTTTTCTTGGTTCTCTAGGGTTTTTTCACTCAGCTCTCCTTTTTCTTGGTTCCCTTGGGTTTGGCTGATGAAGAAGGTGAACTTGCTAGAGAAACCTATATTCGATAGTTACAGTGTGAGGTTCTTCATCTGTCATTAGGTTTATCACCTTTGCTCGACTTAAGTCTCTTGGAAGGACTACCTAAATTCTCTAACCGGGGAGGACATCTCCTGGCTATGTCCTTGGTTGAAGATATCTTTCATGACTACTGCCACCATGGGTCATTTGGAGGTTCTGTTGGTCGACTTGAAGCTGGCCACTTTCTATCATCCTTATCGCATCCTTCGTCAGTTCGGGCGTACTCAGATCAGACATGAGACTATGGTGAGCCATCTGTATAGACCTCCGCATCAGGTCCCCTTCTTGGGTTAGTACCAGTAGGCTTGGTCTTCTCGACTGAGGAAATCGGTTGGCAGGGATTTTGACAGCGGAATTTATGGGGATTATCGAGTTTGGCTGCAAGCAGAGATAAAGCGTAGGGTAGGACAGGGAGGAGATGTGTTGGCCTAAACAAGATTTTAATGACCATTTTGATAATAATAAACCAAGATATTTAATTGTGAAAATTGAAAATATTTTCAGGAATTCATTTCAAGCACAATAATTGCAAGTAATGAAACATTCAAGTTAAAATCATTTTGGCAACAAACTTTTGGAGCAAAGAGAAGTCTAACATTGAAGACTAAGTTTAAGTTTTTCAATTGTATTGCAAAACAGGATCAATGTAAGTTCACTATTCTTGAGTATATCCTTTGAAGCTCATAGAAAATCAAAGTTGGACTATAGGACTCATGCATACCATTTTTCTAAAGGATAAAATATTTTTGTAAGCAACCAAAGTTGATTTTAAATTAAGAAACATTTTATCAAATAAATCTAAAGTCATTTGAAATGTTTCTTGAAGTAACCAAACTTGAGTTTAAATTGAAAAACATTTCAACAAGTTTAACTTGTGACTTGAAGATACCAAAATTCATGAAAATTATGTTTTCATTCAACTCTGTCAACTAAATGGGTTGAAAGTTGAACCAATAAGGTTCAGTCGACTGGATCATTAAAATCATTCGATTGGAAATGTACTGGAATTTGAAAAAGCTGAACCATCATGATTCAGTCGACTGAATCAATTAGTTTAGTCGACTGATTTGAACTTAAGGTTCAGTCGACTAAAAGGAAGCCCTCAATTGACTGAGAAGCAACTGGAATTTGGGGTTACCTCATTTTGGCACCTCAGTCGATTGACTAAGCCATATCAGTCGATTGACTTGGCCTGAAAGTCATATTTGACTTTATAACGCTAGTTTGATTTGAGTTATTAAAATATCTTTTTATGTACAACGGCTAGCTCAAATTTTTGTTAATAAAAAAACCCCATTATCATAACTTTAATCATCTAAGAAGTTCCCTAATCTCATACTCTCTCATTACTCATTCTTGTGCATTCAAATTTCATACTATTGTTCATATTTGAGAGAAACACTTAGAAAATCTCTTTGAGCTTCATTTGATATATTTCTTGAGAGTGAATTAATGTGCGATAGTATTATACTTATTTGCCCATTAAAGGAGCCTACCCTTGTACACTTTCTCCATCAAATTATTGTTGAGGCTTAGTTGCAGCCTTATTCAAGTGAGGGGATTCATTTGGGTTTAAGAGCTCGTGAGCTCTTGGCATAAAGACTTCTCCGCCTTGTGAAGGAGAGAGGCATCTCCGCTTATAAGGAGAGATCAGTGAAAATCTTCAAAACGTGTTGCTTGGGACAAGGACGTAGGCCGGTGCGCCAAACCTTGTAAAAATCTCGATTTCATTTTCTCTATCCTCCAAACTCTTTATATTTACATTTGATTAAATTTTTGCTCATCCAATAAAATCAAGTAAAAATATATTGTATGCATTAATTTATATATTTCATATGAAAATTTTAAAATATTCAATTCACCTCCACTCTTGGGATCACATTACACTCACAATTGGTATCCAAGATTAGGTCACATTTTTACCTAACATGTTTTTGTGAAAATATCTATGGTAAGTATTGGTGTATCCCCTTTTGGAGAGGGTTAATTCTCTACAAAACCTCTAATCTTTTGTGGTGTTAATTATATCTTTTGAAAATAAAAGATGAGAATTTTCATCCAAACAATGGATTGGAGAGCTTGAAGAGTGATTGTCCAAGGTGACTTTATCCCTACTAAAACCGTTAAAAAAAAAGAGATTCCAAAATTTGAAGAAGAAATGAATAAAATTGATATGAAATTACTTCAAATAAATTCTAACGCTATGAATGCTTTGTATTATGCTCTTGATGCTAATGAATATAATCGTATTATCTCTTGATGCTAATGAATATAATCGTATTATGTCATGTCAGAGTACTAAAAAAATATGAAAAAAATTAAAAATTACATATGAAGGTACACAAGATGTTAAGACTCTAGAATCGATAGGTTAATTAGTGAATATGTTGGATTTAAAATGGATGATGATGAAACCATTTCTAGTATGCATACTCATTTTACTCATATCATAAATTCTCTCAATGCTTTTGGAAAAACTTACTAATCTTATGAATTATTAAGGAAAGTACTCAAGACCTTGCCATCCATTTGGGATGCTAAGGCGACAGCAATTTCGGAAGCAAGAAATCTAATAGTAATGACGTTGGATGAACTCAAGATCAAAGATAGAGTCAACGAGCAAAACAAAGTGAATAAATTTATTGCTCTAAAAGCTTTAAAAGAAAGTTCAAGTGATGAAAAAAATGAAGACCTTGATGATGATGAATGGCTCTCATTACGAGGAGACTCGAAAAATTCTTCAAAAGAGATAAAAGATTTGCAAGAAAATTCCGTGGCATGAGATTTGATAAGGGTGATTCAAGCAAGAAAGATTACAAGAAAGATCCTCTTACTTGTTATAATTGCAAGAAATTGGGACACATCAAACCGGAATGTCTTTTACTTAAAAAGGATCTAAAGAAGAAAAAGAAGGCCATGAAAGCTACTATTGGAGGCAAGACTGCTAAGATCTTTGATTTTACAAACGATTAACGAAAAAAAAATTAACTGGACGGGCAATCGCCAAAACGGGCTCCAGATAAAACTTTTGATGACGAACGATCAAAATAAAACCTGTGCATCCGAAGTTAATTTAGAAGAGTACTTTTTTACCAGTCGAATCTTCAACTACGATTTAAATCCGAGTTGAAGCTCCTGTCAGATCTTCTACTCTATTCCCTTATGCGATTTTCGAATATAGTGTGGGATATAATCCTCTGAAAACTCATACCGGCAGAACCAAAACAGCTTTAGTCTTAGAAGACAAGTTATGAACTAGTTCAGCTTACCCACATATATATAGGGCTACAACAAGGACCTGGGGAGTAATTATGAGTAAGACTTCCAATGGAACACAGACACATGTCACCGATATCTACAATTATGAAAAACCAGCAGTGGTTTCTGCAATTTTCATAAAATATTGAATTACAGTTTACACCACTAAAGAACTATAATTGCACTCTGACCCATAATCTCAAGACTATATTGCATTGAACTCCTGTTATTAAATGCTAACCATTTCTCCCCACATTAAAATTCTCAATACCCGCCAATTAAATTTAATTACTGACAATTTAATTTAATCGGCATCTTGATATTTCATAAACCCTTCCGCTTAACTTATTTGACCGCCGAATAATTAAATCCACCTGCAGGGTTTGATCTGGTCAAAACTTATAACTATTCTTAAGGGGGTATTATCAATTCCGATCTTTCGGGACATGAATTTCGTCAATAATTAATATTCGCCATATAAATAATACTGCTATCCAACTCACCGAAAATATATACTCATATAAGATCGCACCCTCTAATGAATCAAAATAATGAATATTAAATATACGCAAATCAATAATAATTATAGGATTAAGAGGATAACACTATTCATAATAACCTTGAGGTGCGAATTAATTTATATAGTCAGTATAAGATTAATTAGCCCAAATGTTCTGTTTAATAGGCACAAAGTATACTAGCATAGAGAGTCGAAACAATAGACGACGCTATTATCTGTTCCCCGTAAGTAAGAAAGTTCTACTAAAACTCTATGCTACAGTTGTACCGATAGTATGTCCATTTCCATCTAAACTGTTAACATAAAACTTATATTCTGCAAGAACCTAAAATCTGATCTTTTATGTGCAAGCCGTACTCTACACACCATATTAAATACTATACAGAATATCGGACATCCATGCATAACATTAAAGAAATGATACACATACATTGCGCATAAATATCCTCATAAAATAAAAAATTAATTTTATTAAAAAATAAAATTAAATACTAAAAACATGATTTTCAGTGTACCAACTCTAATAATCTCCTACTTATACTCAAAACTATGCTGCTATACATCTGACTCCCATGCCCTCTACATGACTATCGAAAGTCTTAGCCAGTAAGCTCTTTGTAAAGGACCTGCAAGGTTGTCTCCTGATGCAAGCTTTATGTTTGACTGAAAATCTGAGTTTGTGTACCCCAAAGGTCCTACTGTCTACCTGGTAAACCAACATATAATCCTTAATTCTTTTTAGGTACTTGATTATATACTTTACCGCAGTCTAATACTCCTATCCTGGATTAAACTGATATCTACTAACCATGCCAACGGCAAAGCAAATGTCGAGTCTAGTGCAAAGCATAGCATACATGAGGCTTCCTACTGTCGAAGCATACGGAACCGCCTTCATCTTCTCTATCTCATCAGATGTCTTGGGACACTGATCCTTGGATAGAGTGATTCTATGGCTGAAAGGGAGAACCCTTTTTCTTGAAATCCTGCATACTAAAACGAGCAAAGATATCATCGATATTGTTTGCTTTTGATAAGCCCATCACCTTTGTTTTCGATCTCGCACAAGCTTGATCTCAAGGATGTGACTGGCTTCTCCTAAGTCCTTTATATTGAACTGTCCAGATAACCATACTTTAATCCTTGATAATGCCCCCACATCATTTTTGATGAGCAAGATATCGTCTACATAAAATACTAGGAAGATCACCATGCTTCCGTCATGCTTCTTGTACACAAAAGACTCATCTAGACTTTGATCAAAACATTAAAACTTAATGGCTTGATCAAACTGAGTGTTTCAAGATCTCGACGCCTGCTTAAGTTCATAAATGGATCTCTTAAGCTTACATAACATGTATTTTTGACCCTTTGCAATGAATCCATCTGGTTATATCATATATATTCACTCGTCAAGACTTTCGTTAAGGAAAACTGTCTTGATATTCATTTTCAGATTTCGTAATCGAAATAAGCGATAATGGGTAAGAGAATCTGGATAGACTTAAGCATGGCTACCGGCGAAAAGGTTTTCTCATAATCGATCCCTTCTTCCTGAGTGAACCCTTTAGCAACAAGCCTAACTTTGATGGTTCAACCTTCTTGTCTGCTCCTCTCTTCCTCTTATAGATCTTCTTGCATTCAATGGGTTTTATCCCTTCAGGTGGTTCTACAAATTCTTAGACCTGATTAGAATACATAAATTCTATCTCTGAATTCATAGCCCTTTACTAAAGATCGGCATCTTTGTCTTGGAGTCCTTCATTATAATTACAGGGCTCGGTATCTAGTTCTGCCAGGATCCTATCAAAAGACTCTCTCAAGAACATATACCGGTCAGGTTGATGAACAACCCTCCTACTACGACGAGGCACTACCTGTGTTTGTATACTAGCAGTAACACGCTGTGCAGAATTAGAATCTTGTGCATCAGCACCCTGTTCTTGATTTGCACCGGTCCCGATAATTCTCCCACTACGACGAAATAATGGGATATCAATGACTTGTTATTCCGTTCTACTGGTATTTTTTCTCAGTTCTTCCAGAACAATATTGCTTTTGGGCCAGTGATCCATAATATAATTTTCTTCTAAGAATCAAAAATTGGTGTTAACAATGACCTTATGATCCTTGGGATTATAAAGCTGACCACCCTTTGTTCCCTTGGGATACCCTACAAAGAAACAAACTTCTATACTCGGTTTTGACTTACCCACGTTCTCTTTCAGCACATGTGCTGGACACCCCCAAATCTGAATGTGTTTTAGACTAGGCTTATGCCCGGTCCACAATTATGTGAGAGTAAAAGGTACTGACTTAGAAGGTACCAAGTTCAGAATGTAAGCCGATGTCTCTAAAGCGAGTTCCCAGAATGAATCAAGTAAATCTAAATAACTCATCATGGACCTTACCATTTCCATAAGAGTCCTATTCCTTCTTTCTGCTACACCATTCTACTGCGGAGTGGCAGGTGCAGTTAACTGAGATGTAATTCCCTCTGATGGCAAGTAGTCATTAAACTCTCTAGAGAGGTATTTCCCACCACGGTCGGATCGTAGTGATTTGATACTTTTACCCTGACACTTCTCCGCCTCTGCCTTGAATTCTTTGAATTTTTCAAAGCATTCAGACTTACGGTGTGTCAGGTAAATGTATCCATACCTTGAGTAGTCATCAATAAAATTAACGAAGTACTCAAAGTCCCCTCTAATTCAGATTGTCATAGGACCACACACATCATAATCAACCAGCTTCAACAGTTCTTTAACTCTATAGCCTTTAGCCAAAAAGGGCCTCTTAGTTATCTTACCCTCTAAGCAAGATTCACAGACTAGAAGTGCCTCCACTTTCAATGACCTCAAAAGTTTATCTACTACCAGTCTGTTTATCCTTTTTACATTAATATGACCCAAGCGTAAGTACCAAAGAAACGTTTAGTTCATTAAAGAAGAAAACTTTCTCTTATATGGTAATATAGATTTATTATTCGTTTCAGTCAGTTATAGTGTAGGAGAGATTGAAATAATAATATAAAGATCATCCACCAATGTACTAGAACAGATAACCCGTTTATTATCCTAAATAACCACATAGTTATTAAAATAAATCAAATATCCGCCTTTAACCAATCCAGAAATGGAAACTAAGTTCCTTATAATGGTAAGAACATAAAGACAATCTCTCAATATTAAAACTCGATCTCTACCAAAACTGAGAATGGCATCTCCTACTGCAACTGCTGTTACCTTTATATTATTACCCATATTCAAGTAAATCACCCCATCACTAAGTTATCGGGTTTCCTAGAACTCCTACGATGAATTGCAAACATGATAAGTGGCTCCCGTATCTATACAACAAGTACCAGTAGATAACACCGCTGAACAATTTTTCACAACCAGTGAATAGAAATTACCTTGTTTGTTATGCCTTTTGAGAAATACTGGACATAGCTTTTTCTAGTGCCAGATCTGGTTGCAGTAAAAATATCTGCCTTTCGACTTTTTCATACCCGTTCATGGCTCACTAACTACCCTGGAAACCGTGTTTTCCTATTTCTGAACATTTTTCTTCTTCATGCCTTTCGGCCCAGAAGAAGAACTTTTTTTAGAAAAAAACACATTTATTGGTATTGAAAGAATACCATTTGTAGTTAAAGCTATATCCAAGTTATATTTTCAGTCAACAAAATTTAGTCCCGTTAGTTTTTTTTTTTAGTATTAAACCGAATGGGTTGAAAACCATTTTAATTCTGAGAATCACATAATTAAAAAAAACGTTAATTATGATGAGCAAAACTTTGAATTTATTTTAATTTGATTCTTTCTACCATTTTAAAATTAATTCGCCAACAGCCTGGTAACCTGACTATAGCATGCCTTGATGGGAGGACGTGTGAGACCTTATTTCGTTTCAATTTTGAGTTATATATATATATATATATCTATGTGTGTGTGTGTGTGTGTGTGTTTGACGCGCATTTTGACATTTTTTACTTTAGCATGTTTATGTGTGAAACCCTGACCCATTTTCTTTTTTCAGTGTTTTCGGACGTGCGTTACGTGTTTTCCTTCAAGCATGTTTTAATGCTTTTGATACATGATCGGCCATAGATATGCATGCGGGATAGGTTTCTAGGGTCGTGGGCCATTGTGGCGTGATTATCGAAAAAATTTAAAAAATATATATTTTGGGGGCCTATAAATATCTGGAGTTAGATATTTTCATAAAGATATTTTCCAAAATGTCTCCAGTAAATTTTTTGTTTTCTCTCTGTCTTCTCTCTAAGTTCTCGGGGACCCGGGGCTCAGTTTTCAATGATCTAACAGCGGATCCTTACTATTGGCACGGTGGGCTACGCAACCATCCGGTCAGATTTTAATTCTGGAAAAACTCAGTTTTGCACGTGGTTTGAGGCATCGAGTTTTGAACTCACCGAGGTAGGATTCCACACCCTACTGATGTATAAGGGTGCTATGGGTAAACGTGTGTGTTTTTAACAGGTAGATTACTGTAGATCTACGTTCATTTCAAAGTAAGGTTTTTGGGTTTAAAACCTTATTTCGGCAATTTCTGTGGATGGAATTGAGTGTTGGGAGTTTCTTTTAAGGTCTCGGTGTTAGGCCTAGGCGTGTGGATGTTCACAAATGTTGGTTTGGAGTTCAAAGGCTTCGAATCGGGGTTGGATGTAGAAACTCGTAGCTTGGAATCAGGTTTCGCCAAGGTTTGGTCGACTAAACCATGGGGTTCGGTCGACTGAAGTTTGGAACTTGGGTTCGGTCGACTGGACTGCGGGGTTCGATCGACTGAACCGTGTGTTTTGGCATTTTGTCGTTTTCCAGTAATGTGTTTGGTCGACTGTAGGTGGAGTTCGGTCGACTGTGGTTATGGGCTGTTGGTTTGTGGTTTTTGATTGATTCCTTGGTTTTCAATTGGTGTCCTATGGTATTCAATTGATTAATTTATAGGAATTACTTGATTTAAATACCTGTGGATTCCTTTTGGGGTTCGGTTGGTTGTGTGGTGGTTTCGGGGGTCGTGTCGTGGCCTCGGGTGTGCGTTTGAGAGTTGCCCTCGTTGGTGATGTGCATGGTAGATGCGGTTTGTTGATGTACGGTTAGGTGCATGGGTTGCAGTTAGGTTTGTGTTGGCGCGGGTGAGCGTCGTGGGTCTGTGATGGCCGTGTTGCGAGTGTTTGGGGCCAGTGGTGGTCGTGTGGGTTGTCCCGTGAGTGGATGCCGATTTGTTTCGGTGGGTGGCGTCGTGATGTATAGTTATACATGGTTATGTGCATATTTATAACTGTTTATTTATGTACGAAATACGTAAGTGGATTACGTGGTTGTGAATCAATCGTTATGTGTGACTTGGTTCGTAGAACGTCTTGTTGATACATGGTTACATTCTTTAAATCCTATTTTAGGCTTGCATGTGTATGAAATGGCTTAGGTGAATCTGTGATCCAGTAGATGTAAATCCTGGTTGATGATGCACATGTGCGTGTGTGGGTGTATGAGGTAGGGTGCGAAAGCCAGTGTATGAGGTAGGCTGCGAAAGCCGGTGTGTGCGATATCTGACGGATTGAAACAAGATCCTGATTAGGCACGGGTGTGTGTGTGTGCGATATCTGACGAATTGAAACGAGATCCTGATGAGGCACGGATGTGGGTGTGTGTGCGATATCTGAAGACTGAAACGAGGTCCTGAAGAGGCACGTGTTCATGGATTGCATGTATTGCATTTTGGGACGGATAGACCAATTTTCTAAAAACTGTATTATCTGCCTACGGGAGTCAAAATACTGTATTAACGGCCTACGGGAGTCGTAATACTCGAATCATTTTCAGGGCTCTAATGAGTCGAAAAATAATTTTTATTCTCGCTTTCCCTTGCATGTAAAGATGGTTTTCTAGCTCTGGTGAGTCGTGATCTAAAACTGTTTTCAACTGTTTTAATGGCTTGAAAGATAGTCGAAAATTGCACTTCGTTTATCGAGCATGTTTAGCTTATATTGCATGTGTTGTTTAGAATCTGCTGAACCTTGGCTCACGGTGTGGGATTTGCTTTTCTTCAGGTACCGGTCACGCTGGTTGATCAGGAGGTGCTGGAGAGGTGAAAAAGCTGTAGTCTTCCCTTTTTGTTCTTTTGTTACATGTATGCTTATAACATGTTGTTTTCGGGCGTTGGAATCTTGTAATGTATGCCGTTTGGGATTTATATACAATGCATGTATGGTTTATCCTTGAGAGTGTATTCTCGGGGTCGGTTTTATCTGGTTATTGTGGCTGTTTCATGGGGCCCGGAGTTTGGGGCGTGACAATATGCGTTTAGATGCATGATTGAGTTTATATATGCATGCGGGATTAGTTTTCGGGGCTTTTGGGAGTTGCGCTGCGAATTTTAAAAATTAAAAAAAAAAGATATTTTTGAGGCCTATAAATATCTAGCGTTAAGATATTTTGAATAGCATGCCTCGATGGGAAGGTTGTCTACTATTCATCACTCGTTCAGTATGCCAATTCCTAATAATTTTACTATCTAGGCAACAGATTATGCCAAGTAAAATTAAATAGCTGACATAATTTTGGTTCTATAAATAATAATAGTAACTTAAATGGAAAAGATAGTATTATTTGTAAGCGTATACCATCACTTAATCCCAAATCAATTACTTCGTAATAAACTCTTCAGATGAAGAAGTGATCTACACTAACAATTATCTAGAATTATCTCTAAAGGAAGTCTGTACCGATAATACTGTGATTAATTTCGTCCGATGGGGAGGAACATACTTAAAGCCTGCACACAAGATTAATTACATCATCTACAAGCTAGTGATGGAGACCTTGAAAATTATCTGTTAATAAATCCCTCACCCACTTAGTTTTTAAAATATTTTTAAGATTATTTAAACTATTTAATTTCAACAAATTCACAATTTGGAAATAAATCACGCGTTAAAAAGATTTCGATTAAAATCAATCTTTACGTGTTATATGTGTAACTAATAAAATTTCAATTCTTTTTATGAAAAAATAATTTTAAATAGAAACTTGAGAATTTAATTTTATTATGCAGTTACGTATAATAACCATTTTTTTTTAACAGCAAATACTCATACACCCACAACTCCCACACCTTGTACTTAGCAATGTTTGAACTCCCAACCTCCCATTGGGCCAAAGATCACTTGGTGCATAATAACCAGTTTCAAAAAGGTGAATTCATTTAAAGTAAATCTTTTGTCAAGCAAGCAACAATAATGGTTGTTCATGTTATCTAGAATCATACATCAACAATAAAAATCATAAACAATTATAAACATGCATAAGAAAGTAAACAAACAGATAATTCAGGCTTCTATGGTCATCTAGAAAATTATGATTTTTTGAGCTGCTTATTTATCCCAAGTCATCCTTGTTTGCTCGCGCAACATGAGGTTCCACCTGACTAATCAAGTTGCGGGTCCAGGGGCACCTCCCTTGGCAGGGCCCATGGGCAATGCCCCGGTGAGATCTAAGGGCAACACCCTTGGCGGGGTCATGGGGCATCACCCCCAAAGTTAAGCACCATTCCATCGTGTTGAAACCTTGATCCGTGTCAAAATCTGCAAACATCCTAGCTCAATACATGACCAAAATTGCTCACTACTCTGTTTCGTCATAGTAGGTTGTGTGAGACTCTGACGCATTTTTTTTTCAGCGTATTTCAACGCATCGTTTATCGTTTTAGAATTTGCAGGTTTATATACGTTTTATGCATGTTCGAGCTTAGAAATACATGTGGGGTTGGACACTGGGGCCGTTAGGTATTGTGGCGCGAATTTTAAAAAAAAGAAAAAAAAAGATATTTTCGTGGCCAATAAATATCTAACTTTAAATATTTTGATGGAGATATTTTCTAATATTTCTCAACTAAGTTTCCTTTTTCCTAACCAAAAGCTCTACCTTCTCTCTAACTTCTTGGGAGACCGGGGCTCGATTTTTTACGATCCAATAGAAAACTCTTAGTATCCTCGTGGTGGGCTACGCATTCATCCGGACGGAATCTCGTTTCGACGAGGTTCGTTTTTGAGGCATCGAGTTTTTAACTCAACGAGGTAGGATCCTAAACTCTCATGTTTTAAAAGGGTGCTACGTGTAATTGTATGTGTTTTTACCGTTTTAAAATGCAAAAAAATCGGTTTATGTTTCGAAAAGTTAGATTTTGGTTCAAAATCATTTTTGGATGATTTTGGTTGGATGAAATGAGTTTTCGAGGTATTTCTTTCGGTGTTTTCATAGTAGTTTTGGGCTTGGGTATGTCCAAAGATGTCAAAAGGGAGTTTGGAAGCTTTGATTTGGGGCTTAAAAGCTGATTCCGTAGCTAGGGTTTGCTTTCTGCCATCATCCAGTTGCCTGGGTTGTAAATCTAAAAATCTATTTTTTTTTGTCGACACGTTTTTTGTTTGTGTCGACACTTTTGCTGTTTGTGTCGACACTTTTTCTGTTGGTGTCGACTCTTTTCTCTTCATTTGTGTTTACGTTTCTGTTGCTGTTTGCATTGAGTCTCTCAGTTCTTTTGTGTCGACACTTTTTGCTGTTTGTGTCGACACTTTTCCTGTTGGTGTCGACACTTCTCTGTTTGTGTTGACACCTTTGCTGTTTGTATCAACACCTTGGCTATTTGTGTCGACACCTTTGCTTCTTGTATCGACAACTTTTCTATTGGTGTCGACCCTTTTTCTTTTCCCTCTTTTTGTTTGAGGGGAAGAGTTTAAGGTCGGGGTGTGGCCTTGGGGGTTATTTTTGTTTAATCATCAATCTTCGGGGATGACGTGGACATGTGTGGGTCTGTGTTTACAGTGTTGAACGTGTCCGGGTCTGTTGTGTGGGTATGTGTTTGCCGTGTTGGACGTGTGTGGGTCCGTGTTTGTCATGTTGAACATGTGTGGATCCGTTGTGTGGGTCCGTGTTTGCCGTGTTGGACGTGTGTGGGTCCGTGTTGGGCGTGTGTTGGTCCGTGTTGGTTGTGTTGTGGCTTTTCAGTCGATTGAATTATGGGGTTCAATCGACTGGCTCTGCTCCAGTGGCATTCGGTCGATTGAATTATGGGGCTCTGTCGACTGAACTCATGATGAGGGGTGTGGGTCGTTTCTTATTTTGGTTGGTCGTGTGGTGACCTTGGGATTTTGTTTGTGTTTTGTTGTCGTACTTGGGGGTGACGTGGGTTAGTTTAGAGAGGTGTTAGTGCATGGTTAGATGCGTAGTGTTTGTACATCATTAGGTGTAAGACTTGTTTGGATTCGAAGTTCTTTTCTAAAAAGGAGGTTTTGGGAAAAGACGGTGTTTTGGTGGAAATGTTAGTGAAAACGAGGTTTTGGGAGGTGTGAAGTTAGCCTTTGGCTTGGGTTTTGTTTTGTGGGTTGCTAGTCGTCTGAGGGAGTGGATGTTGGGTTGTGCGGCTTATGATGTCGTGTCGAGTTATGTAGCACGTGATGGCGTTATGTGAAATGTAATGTTTATATGTGGTTTGTGCATTTAAAACTCTAGTTTTATTCATGCACGTTATAGGACGAATATGTGGTCCTTGTATATATAAAACTCTGGTTTTATATATGTGTGTGTGATGACTATGGACAAAAATGTGGTTCAATGTGATATGCACAGAAAAGTGGTCTGACAAACGTTAACTCTAGTTAACTATGGATTGACGAAAAAGTGGTCCGATGAACGTTAGCTCTGGTTAACGATGAACGGGAAAGTGGTCCGATATATGTTAACTCTGGTTAACAATGCATGTGTGTGTGTGTGAGAATTTGAAGGATGGAAAAGTGATCGTTGCGATGCATCTGTGTGTAGGTATCTAAAGGGCAGAAAAGTGGTCCTAAAGAGGCATGTGTTGCGTGTGTTGCACGTGGTGCGTTGTGCGGGTTACATGTGTTGCGTGGAGTGAATTTGTGAGACCTTGACCCGTTTTTTTTTTGGCATTTTTCGACGCGCGTTTAGGCGTTTTCAATTTTACATGTTTATACGCTTTTAGATGCATGATTGGGGTTAGATATGCATGTGGGGTTGGTTCCCGGGGCCGTTGGCCGTTGTGGTGCGGGTTTCAAAAAAAAAGATATTTTTCGACGAGCCTATAAATATCTTCCTTTAGATAATTGTTTTCAAAATATCTTCTCTTCTCTCTCTCTTTTCTCTCTCTACAAGTTCTCTCTGCCTTCTCTCTATCTTTCGGGGGGCTCGGGGCTCGATTTTTGACGATCTAACAGCAGATCCTTGGTACCGGCATCGAGGGCTATACATTCATCCGGACAGAATTCCATTCTGACGAAGCTCAATTTTGCACAGAATTCCATCCTTCGGTGAAAGTCCGAGAACATGCATATGGTGGGATGCGGTCCTTCGGTGAAAGTCCGAGAACATGCATATAGTGGGATACGGTCCTTCGGTGAAAGTCCGAGAAGATTCATGGATTGCATCTATTACATATTAGGACGGATAGACCAATTTTCAAAATACTATATTATCGGCTTGCGGGAGTCGTAATACTAGAATCGTTTTCAAGGCTCTAATGAGTTGAAAAATAGTTTTTATTCTCGCTTTCCCATTGCATGTTAAAACTTGTTTTTTTTTGCTCTAGTGAGTCGGGATCTAAAACTGTTTTCAAACTATTTTCAAGGCTTGAAAGAGAGACGAAACTGCACTTTGATTTCCTAGCATGTTTTGTTTATATTGCATGCTTTTCTAGTTTTTACTGAGCTTTGGCTCACGATGCGGGATTTGATTTTCTTCAGGTACTGGTCATGGAGGATGATCTGGAGGTGCTGGAGAGGTGGAAGTGTAATCATCCTTTTTTATGTTTTGTTACATGTATGTTGTAACATGTTGTTTTCCGGCATTGGGGCTATGTAATGTTGCCGTTTGGCGTTTATATACAATGCGTGTATGGCTTATTTTGAGAGTATATT
Organism: Heliamphora pulchella; assembly: GCA_032270985.1. Taxonomy (NCBI): domain Eukaryota; kingdom Viridiplantae; phylum Streptophyta; class Magnoliopsida; order Ericales; family Sarraceniaceae; genus Heliamphora; species Heliamphora pulchella. The sequence continues at coordinate 14,622 of JAULJZ010157187.1, read as the reverse complement.
TTCGGGTCGGGTTTTATGTTGGTTATTTGTGGGTGTTTCACGTGACCCAGAGTTTGGGACGTGACAGAATTGTATCAAAGCTCTAGGTTCGAATACCTATGAGTTGTGGGAAGAGAGTGTATCCCGTGTGAGGTTGATTGCGTGTGCTTGACTGCATGTGTTTAGATGTTTTGATAATCTAATCGTGTCAGCATGTTAGATATGTGAACGACGTGTATATGTGAGCATGGGGGTGGAATTGTGGGATTGATTAGTCCTGCCTTTGGGCGTTTTGATTAACAAACTTGGGAGCCAAGTTAGAAACTCGTTTAGCTGACGTGACTTCTAGTAGGGAATCTGAGTAGGTTATCCAGATTGGCGTGTCATTCTTATCGGTTCTCCTCGATATGTGGGGTTTGTTTAGCATGAACCTATGTGGCTATGTGTTAGCATGCTTATGTGGTTCGTGTTTATATGATGCATCTTACGTTTTGTGTTGTTTTCATATAGACGCGATGTTTGTATAGAGAGGGTGAGGCTGTGGTCGAGACTGTGGCTGTGGGTTGGGAGTTGGTGATGGTTTCCGTGGGTGGTGTGCAGTGTTGAGACAGTAGGTGGTGAGGATGTGAGGTTGAGACGGGTCGTTGATCCCGTGTTTTTGAGATAGTTAGTCATTGTTAGGATGCCTGACCTTGTTGATTATATTTTATGAATGGTTTGGCTAACCATCTCGTGTGCTTGTGTCAATTGCAATCGACGCGGTTGTTTTCTTTTGACCTTATGTTGAATTTCGGGGATAAAATTCCTTTAAGAAGGGTAGAGTTGTGAGACTCTGACCCGTTTTCTTTTTTTGGCGTTTTTTAACGCGCGTTTTGGCGCTTTCAATTTTCCATGTTCATATGCTTTTAGATGCTTGATCGGGGTTAGATATGCATATGGGGTTGGTTTCCGGGGCCATTGGCCATTGTGGTGCGGTTTTTAAAAAAAAAGAGATATTTTTTGACGACCCTATAAATATCTTCCTTTAGATATTTGTTTTCAAAATATCTTCTCCTCTCTCTCTCTTCTCTCTCTTTACAAGTTTTCTCTCTGCCTTCTCTCTATCTTTCGGGGGGCTCGAGGCTCGATTTTCGACGATCTAACAGCAAATCCTTAGTACCGGCATCGAGGGCTACACATTCATTCGGATAGAATTCCATTTTAACGAAGCTTAGTCTTGCACGGGGATCGAGACATTGAGTTTTTATCTCAACGAGGTAGGATCCTAGACTCTCATGTCATATAAGGGAGCTACGTGTAATCGTGTGCATTTTTAACGGTTAGATTGCTGTAGATCTGACTTTGTTACAAGAAAATTGGGTTTTGATTAAAAAGTGGGTTTTTGTGTCGATTTCGGTGGATGAAATCGGGTTTTGAGTTTTTTTTTTCGAGGTTTTGCGGTAGTTTCGGGTTTGGGTACGTCCGAGGGTGTCGAGATATTTCTTAAAGGCTTAGATTTGTGGTTGAGATGGTGGTTTGTGAGTGCTTGAGAGTTTGGGGGCAAAGAACACTCAAGAACATAAAATCTGGGTTCTTCTCGGGTGGTAGCTCGCTTTAGCGCCCTATGTCCACTCGAGCGGACTAACTGTGCAGGGCCATTTTATTTTGATGTTATCTCCCTTGTTTGGACTCGCAATTAGGTTGTTCTTATACTCAAATTGAAGTCCCGGAAGTCTTCTTTCCAATGACACCTCTCTCACCTTAAAATTCTTTTTGTAGAAAAAGTTATGATCAAAAGAGTGAAGGTGTGTCAAGATTTTCAAACCGTTTTTCACCCGTTTTTGGCCAAATGTTTGGGAAAAGGTTATTTTTAATCCTTGTTGGCCCTTTTGACCTAATTCCATGCTCCGTGAGATGTTATGGTGTTCTTGTAGGCGTCGTGGGCCGTGTTGGGCATGTGTGGGTTCGTGTTTACTGTGTTGGACGTGTGTGAGTCCGTTTTGGTCATGTTTGGGCCTTGGGAGTTTGTTGGTGTTTTGTGGTTTGGTGGTTGGTTCTTTGGTTTTCGATTGGCATCCTATAGTATTCAATTGATTAATTTATGAGAATTAGTCGATTCAAATACTTGTGGATTCTTTTTGGGGTTCGGTTGATTGTGTGATGGCTTCAGGAGTCGTGTGGTGGCCTCTCGGTTGATTGGGTTATCGGGCTCGATTGACTGCACTCCTCTAGTGATTTTAGTTGACTGGATTATGGGGTCCTATCAATTGAAGTCACAGAGAGGGTATTGGTCATTTCATGCGGGGTGTTGGTGCACGGTTGTGTTCGTGGTGGTTCGTGCATCATTGCGTGCGGGGATTTGGTTTTGTTTCTCGGTTTGAGTTTTCTCCCAGCGTTGACCGCTCGAGCGGGGTGGTGCCAGAGTGTTGGGTCGGTGGTTAACCGCTCGAGCGGTTGTGGTGCGCTTGAGCGGGGTGATGGCAGTGTGTTATGTCGGTAAGGGACTGCTCGAGCGGTGGTTGAGCACTCGAGCGCTTGGGCTGTGTTGGCCTCTGGGTTAGGTTTTGGTTTTGGTTTTCCGCATCGTTGGTTATCTTAGTGAGTGGTCAAGTCGTTCGGGTATCGAATGACGGGTATGTGGCATGTGATGTCATGACGAGTTTTGTGACGGGTGGCGTCGTGATGTATTGTCATACATGGTTATGTGCATTTATAACTGTTGATTTATATACGAATTATGTAAGTGAATTACATGTTTTTGGTATCGTTATGTGTACCGTGATTGCATGCTTTTAAACTCAAAAGGTTTATAGGTATGGTTATGTGGAATATGAGGCATAGATGCATGTGATGCGTGCTGCATGTGTTGCAGGTGTTGTGTGAGTCGCGTGTGTAACATGTGACGTGGTTTATGTAACGTAGTGATAGTACGTAGTTTTATGCATTTAAATCCTGATTAGGTTATGCATAGGTGCATGAGATGAGATAGATGAACATGTGTCTCTGTGAATGTTAACTCTGGCTGACGATACATATGTTGGGGCGTATATTGGTCCTGCGGTGAAAGTCCGTAAAGATGCATAATTGGGCAGCGGTCCGTCGGTGAGAGTCTGTAAAGACGTGTTAATTGGGCAGAGGTCCTATGTGGTCATGCGTGATCTTATATAATCATGACATATCTAAACTCTGATTATATGTGTGCATGTGTTGCATTGGTTAAAACTCTGGTTTTATATATACATATGGAGGGGCTGAGGTTCTACGGTGAAAGTTCGTGAAATGCATATGGTGGGATATGATCCTACGGTGAAAGTCCGTGAAATGCATATGGTGGGATACGATCCTTCGGTGAAAGTCCAGGAACATGCATATGGTGGGATACGATCCATCAGTGAGAGTCCGAGAGCATGCATATGGTGGGATACGGTCCTTCGATGAAAGTCCGAGAACATGCATATAGTGGGATACGGTCCTTCGGTGAAAGTCTGAGAATATTTATGGATTGCATGTATTACATATTGGGACGGATAGACCAATTTTCTTAAAATTGTATTATCAGCATATGGGAGTCGAAATACTGTATTATCGGTCTGCGAGACTCGTAATACTAGAATCGTTTTCAAGGCTCTAATAAGTCAAAAAATGGTTTTTATCCTCGCTTTCCGATTGCATGTTAAAACTTATTTTTTTTGCTCTGGTGAGTCATGATCTAAAATTGTTTTCAAACTGTTTTCAAGGTTTGAAAGAGAGTCTAAAACTGCACCTCGATTTCTGAGCATGTTTTGTTCATATTGCATGCTTGTCTAGTTCCTACTGAGCTTTGGCTCATGGTGTAGGATTTGATTTTCTTCAGGTACCGGTCACGGAGGATGATCTAGAGGTGCTGGAGAGGTGGAAGTTTAGTCTTCCTTTTTGTCTTTTGTTACATGTATGTTGTAACATGTTGTTTTTCGACGTTGGGGCCATGTAATGTTGCCGTTTGGCGTTTATATACAATGCATGTATGGTTTATTTTGAGAGTATATTCTTGGGCCGGGTTTTATGTTGGTTGTTTGTGGGTGTTACACATGATCTGGAGTTTGGGGCGTGATAGGATTGCATTTGTTGCGTGGTAAGAGTTTGATGTGTTGCGATGTGTGGGTGGCACGTATAGAGTTTGAATCATCATGTATTTGATAAAACTGTTGTTGGGGCTTAGGAGAGTCGTTGTATATCTCTATGTTGCATGTAGTGCTAGTGAGAATCGAGGCTCGTAGGAGTCGATCTTTACCTGTGAGGCATTGTAGTATATATATGTATCAAACTATTTTTCGAGGCACTTGTGAGTCGTTATACAAAACTAGTTTACAAAACTATTTTCTTTGAGACTCATATAAGTCGTGATATAAAACTATTTTCAAACCGTTTTCAAGGCTCGTGTGAGTCAAAAAACTACACATTGTTTTCCTAGCATGTTTAGCTTTTATTTCATGTTTGTTTAGTTTCTGCTGTGCTTTGGCTCACAGTGGGATTTTTTTTTTCAGGTACATATGGACACGCAGGTTGATCGGGAGGAGCCGGTTGGGGCGAAAAACCTGTAGTCTTCTCTTTTATTTGTATGGATCATATAGGTTTACATGTTTTGGTTCGGAACCATGTATTGTAAGCCTGTTGGCATTTACATTTAATGCATGTATGTTGTTGTCTTGAGAGTAAGACATCGGATTGGATGTTGTATATGGTGTTTTGGATGGCCGGAGTTTGGGGCATGACATGTTGTTTACCATTTGGACGGTATTACACCAGTAGCTTTTCTGTCCAAACAGACACTGGGTGTCCAGACGATTTTCCTCTAGAACCTTTTTCGTCTAGATGGATGTTGAGATGTTCGGACAAAATCCCCCAGAATGATTTTCATCTAGACGGACAGTTGGGCATTTGAACGGACCAGGATTTCTGCACTTTGCATTTTGAAACGTAGCAGTTCAACTTTTCCATTAGAACACTTCTAAACACATTAGAACTCTGTAAACTCGCAAATAATGTCCCCGGGGCCTCCAAAACTCATTATATCTTCAACTTCAACATGTTAAAGATTACAAGCTCAATTCCTATGCCTCCATATCCAGAGATCACATTCAATCTACAAGGGAGAGAAGGTTATACAAGATCCTATGCCTCCAATAAAGTTCACATTGATTAACTACCTAAAAAAAAGAGTTCACATTGATTCTACCACGATTCAAATGTTGTGGAAACCAAAAACTAATCATCATACAAGATATGCAATCAAACATACATTCATGTATCACCATAAAGCTAAGATAAAATGATGCAATACAAAATTAAGCACAGTTCTAGTCTATACGAACCCCATATGCATAGATCAACAGATATGGACAACATAGAGTTGATTCAACCCATATGCAGCATCCAAAACTGCTCTAATACTACTTGGTGGGACCAAAATACTAGGAAACTAAGTTGGTGTATACGAATCGAATCAAACGCAAAACGGTACAGAATCTGCAACACAAAAAAAAATTGCACAGCGCCGAACCGTCTGGATGAACAAGAATCTTTCGGACGAAATTCATACGAGATAAACTAAAACTATTCCCTAACCCCAAAAATTGAAATCAGGTACACCCATAAGGCATAATAGGGATTATACATGTGTGATCCCGCTAGTTTGATCACGTTTCAGCACTTAAATTTGAATCTGAAGATCGACATGGCAAACAACCGACAACCTCGTATCTGCTTAGATCTTTTGTTGTATTCCTGTATACAGCAACAAGAACAAGGTGTGGGCTCTGATCCTTCTCGTTCCAAACTCTATCTGGCTGCCTTCTCTTATTTTTGGCTCTCATAAGAATGTGAAAACCCTAGAAGACTGTATGAGTGTGCCAAGGTTATAACGACATATAAATAGGCTACAGTAAGGACCTAAGTAGTAAATAAGACACGGGCTTCTAATGTAATTAGAAAAATCTACTGCAACTCAAAAATAATTTCTTAAAAACATAAATTATAAATCATACCACTAAATAATTGTAATTGCACTTCTGACTTTATTCTCAAAATCGATTATTCGAGTTCTAGTTATTAAAACTTTATTATTCTTCCCATATTAAGATTACAGATACCCATCGACTAAATTAAATTACTGACAATTATATTTAATCGACCTTTTCAATAATTCCTTAATACCTTCTGCTTAACTTATTTGATATGCTAGATTATAAAATTCACCAATAGGGTCTGACACGATCAAAACTTATAAGGTTCCTTAAGAGATATCATCAATTCCTTGTCGAGACGTGGATTCTGTCATTAATTAATATCAACCATATACTTAATGTTGTTATCCAATTCACCGGAATTATAAACCTATAAAAAATCGCACCTTTTAATAAATCAAAATAAGAAACACTAAATATACGTGTCTAATGATTATTTTGGGATTAAGAGTATAAGCACTCATAATAACCACGGCGTATAAATTAGCTTATGTTTGGCCTACATTTTTTAGGAGGCTTTTTTCTTAAAAGTCTCTTAAAAAGCCCACTTGTTTGGTTTATGTTGTTTTTTTTCCACATATTTTTACATATACCTTTTTATAAAAAAAAAAGCCAAAAAGTCAAAAAGCCTAAAAAAAAGTTAGTCGAAGCACAATCTTAATTTATATAGTTAGTATAAAATTAATTACTCCAACGTTGTATTGTTCAATACACACAAAGTGTAATACCACAATGAGTAGAAATAACTGTCAAAATAATTATCGTTCCCCGTAATCAAGACAGATCTACTAAAATACTTTGCGATAGCTCTACTGATGGTGTGTCCAAGTCCATCTTAGACTGTGAACCAAAAATTTATATTCTACAAGAACCAATAATCTAGTCTTCCTTGCGTAAGCCGAGCTCTACGTATCTGATTAACTATTATGTAGAATAAAAGACACTTATGTACAATATTAAATAAATAATGAAATGCATACGTTGCTCATAAAAATTCTAATTAAAATTGTAAAACAGTTTTTATTAATAAATAAAAACAAATACCAAAAATTCAAAATATGATTTTTAATATACAACCCTAGTAGAAACTTGTTTTTGCTTAATCGTAGCCACATCCAACCTCTGTAAGCAAATCCTAGAGCCTCAGAAATATAACCAAGAATTCGAATTCATTCGAAGACACTTGATAGCAGAAGAATCAAAGCCCGGATAAGTAGCTGATAAACATGAACAGCTAACCTTCTAGGGCCAACTATTCGTACCAAATGTTAATGGATTAAAAGGGGACATCCTGAAGGAATTTCATCAGTCACTATTTGCTATCCACCTTGGAGGAGGAAAGATGTACCAAAGCTTGAAACGACAATACTGGTGAGACGACATGAAGTGGGATGTGGCTGGATACTGTTAGGGTTGGTATACTGAAAATCATGTTTTTAGTATTTAATTTTATTTTAATAAAATTAATTTTCTATTTTATGAGAATCTTTATGAGCAATGTATGTGTATCATTTCTTTGCTATACATGAATATCCAATATTCTGTATAGTATTTAATCTGGTGTGTAGAGTACGGCTTATAGATAGAAGATCAAATTTTAGGTTCATGCAGAATATAAGTTTTATGTTCACAGTTTAGAAGAAAATAGACATACCATCGGTACGACTGTAACACAGAGTTTTAGTAGGCCTGTCTTGGTTACGAAAAACAGATAATAGCGTCATCTATTGTTCCGACTCTCTATGCCAGTACACTTTGTGTGTATTGAACGAGACATTTGGGGTAATTAGTTTTATACTGACTATATAAATTAATTCACACCTCAAGGTTATTATGAATAGTACTTATCCTCTTAATCCTGAAATAATTATAAATTTGCGTATATTTAATATTTGTTGTTTTGATTCATTATAGGGTGCAATTTTATATGGGGCTATATTCCCGGTGAGTTGGATAGCAGTATTATTTATATGAAAAATATTAATTATTGACGGAATCCACGTCCCGAATGATCGGGATTGACGATACCCCTTTAAGAATGCTTATAAGTTTTGACCAAGCCAAACCCTGCAGGTGGATTTAATTGTCCGGCAATCAAATAAGTTAAGTGGAAGGATTTAAGAAATTTCAAGATGTCAATTAAACTAAATTGTCAGTAATTAAGTTTAATTGGCGGGTATCGAGAATCTTAACGTGGGGAGAAATGATAAGCATTTAACAACAGAAGCTCTATGCAAGAAGGTCTTGAGATTATAGGTCAGAATGCAATTATAGTTCTTTAGTGGTGTGAATTGTAATTCAGTATTTTATAGAAATTGTAGAAATCGCTGCATCTTTTCGTAATTACAAAAAACCGCTAGTAGGTATCTGTATTCCACTAGAAGTGTTGCTCATAATTACTCCCTAAGTCCCTGTTGTTGCCCTATATATATGCGGGTAAGCTGAACCAGTTTGATATTATATTCATTGATATATTATATTTTGTCTCTCAAGACTAAATATATCTGGGTTCTGATGGTACAAGTTCTCGATAGTCCGTAGCCCACACTACGTTCGAGGATCGCATAAGGGAATATGGTAGAAGATCTGACTGGAGTTTCAACTCGAAATCAAATCATAGTTGAAGAATAGATCGACAAAAGGTATTCAGCTAAATTAATTTTGGTTGCATGGATTTTATTTTGATCGTTCTTCATCAAAAATTTTATCTGGAGCCCGTTTCGGCATTTACCCGTCCAGTTAATTTTTTATCGAAAATCGTTTACAAAAATAATGATCTTAGCAGTTTTGCCTCCAACAATTGGTATCAGAGCCGTTTTGTTTTTTTTGTTTTTGGTTATCAGGGTCGGGTAGTTTTAGAACTGTTGCTAACTTTATTTTCCAAGCGTTCTAAATCCCGATTTTATGATTATTATTTATTTTCATGTTTGATTGAATGCGTAGATGATGATTAATTATTATTTTTTTTTACCATGAGGGTTGATCGTGGTAGATTGATTGTGAACTCTACGGAGGCATAGGATCAATATAAAAATTATTATTTTTTAGTTTCAAGTTCTTGTATATTTTGTTTTTTTTATGTAATCGAAAAAAAAAAGGTTAAGAACAAGTTGAAGAACAACTGGCGGCGGCAATCGGGTTTTTTATTGCTTTGTAATTTTTTTTTTAATCTCCAATTTTTTTTCTATATGAAAAAAAGGAGCCTCTACGCCGCCAAACTGCCGCAGCAGCCAAGGAGTGCCAAACACCCTAGCCAAAAGCCAAACGCAGCCTAAGGCTGCTGAATCAGAAGTGCCAAACACCCTAGGCAAAAGCCAAAGGCAGCTGAATCAGTAGCGCCAAACACCCCAAGCAGTCGGCAATTCCCAGGCACAGTTATCCAAGCGGTGCAATACCAAAAATAGGGCGGCAGTCCCATCAAACGGCAAACAGCTGCACCAAACGCTGCCTAAGGCAGCGGCGCAAGCAGCAATGTTCCGAACAAGGATATTTGGTGCAGCATTTTTTTCTGCTTTCCAAACAATGCCTTCGGCAATACTGTTTCCAGCAAGCACAAAAACTAGTAGTGGCAATAAGCTGTTTAAGAGCCAAACACGGCGCTTTTTCGCAGCAAGCTGTTTCGGCTTGCACCAGGCTGTTTCGTTCTTTTGGTTAGCTGAATATCATTGTAGACACCCTAATTTGATTCTGCCCAATCTTAGGTGAATTCGATGATGAAAACAGTTGGAATGGTATCTCAGTTTGATTCTCGGTAAGCGATCCAAACTCGGTATTTGAACCCGAAACCTTCAAACCAAAGAAATTTTGTCGAACCATCGAAACTTGTTGTCCAAGTAAGGCGACCGCCATGCTCATTGTGGCGACTGCCAATAGAGCTTTGTAAAAACCATAGCTAAAAGTAACGACCGCCAACTCCAACATGGCGACCACCAACTCTAACCTGGTAACCGCCAACTCCAACATGGCGACCGCCAACTCATGACCTAGCGATCGCCAACTTCAAAAACCCTAACGTGTCCCAAAACATATCAACATCTCATTGATTGAAGAATTCTATAAATACTGTACCCCCTGGTACGTTTTCAGGACAAAAAATTAGAGAGAAGTTTAGAGAGAGAAGCTCTGCTAAGTCGCTGAGCAATCCAAGCCCTGACGCCGAAACCCTACTGAAATACCGAGAACCGAACCCCCGATACCGAAGTTCTGAAACCCTAGCTTAGATCACCATCCGAGGATTGAACCATTGAAGCACATTCCCCAACTTAAGGATTCCTTAGCGATCCAGGTATTTTTCTTGGATCCTTTGTCCTTCTAACTCCATTTTCTACTTCTTTGGAGTGATCGGGTTAATTTGATTGTTTCATCTTTATTATATTTTTGCATTGCTTATAACTGCTTTATTTATTTTTTAATTCAATTTTTAGCTTATTTAGCTTACTTATTTTATTTATTTGCTTGCTTGCATTAAGTTTATTAATTCATTAATTCATTAATTAGTGCTAACACAATTTGACAATACGACTAAATAATGTCGTCATTGTTATAATATAAGTACTTACATAAAAATAGTTATAATTGTTAATATTATACCCATTTAATTCTAGTATTTTATTTCTTCTCTTTTTTTTTTGTTTTTATGTTAATTTAATATTCTAGCATTTATTTTCTTTTCTTTTTAATAGCATTCTATTTCATTTTCTTTTCTTTTCTTGTAACATTAGTTTAATACTTCATTTTATTTTATTTTTAGCTTAACATTTCTTTTCTAGCTTTCATTTTCTTTTCTTTTCTATAATAGTGTAATTTTTTTTCTAGAATTTTCTTTTCATTACTAGTTTTAAATTTTCGTCTAATATCCTCTTTTCTTTTTTTCTTTTTCTCTTAATATTAATTTAAATTTTTCTTTATTAGTATTTCTTTTCTTTTAATGTTAGAACGTATTCTTCTTTTAAAACTCTATTTTCTTTTTTTAATATAGTTTTATTTTCTTTTCATAACACTTATCTCATCTTATTTTTCTTTTTTTTCATTTTTATTAAACCTAAAAACCATAAAAAGTCTTTTAATCTAATTCTTATTCTTTAAGTGTAATTTTCTTCCCTTTTATTTTTCTTTCCCTTTATTTTCTTTTATCTCCTTTAGATTGTGAATAGCTAGCTTTTCTTTTTTATTAGTTTAATAGCATTTTCTAATCTTTTTATTTTTAGCTTTCTTTTGTAAACCTTTTCTTTCTTTTCCTTTAATCTTTAGGTATTCTCTTGTCATTTTCTTTTTTATTTTAGTTACCTTTTTTATACAATTTAATAACATGCATGATAGTTTTAGTGAATATTTTGTTTATTCCATTTGAAAGTATGTTTAAATTAATTTAGGATTTTGATAATATTATTAGCAAAGTTCATGTCCATTTTTAGCATATTTTTACCCTTTTATTTGAATCATGATAGTTTAAGTTATTTTAATAATATCGCATGTAGGTGTGCTCTATGTACCCTTTAGTTAAAAATTGCATGCCGTATGACTTAGGATTTTATTCATTTATTTGTTCTAATTTAGTGTACTATGTACATATGTTATGTACTTTTCATATTTAATTTTGGATGTTCTTTCTTTGCCTTAACTTTCTTTATTTGTATGCATTTGAGAAATTTTTATCAAAAAATCAATGATAATTAGTAGAGGCCAATCTTACGGTTGGGCGAACGGAGAGCCTAACACCTTCTTCAATTCGTACCTTAGCCCCTGAACCCTCTTTCTCTGGTTAACGTTTTCAAGATCAGTAGTTATTTTTGTTTCTCTTATTTTTTCTCAAAAACTAAGTGGCGACTCTATTTTCAACAAAAATAGGTTTTTAAAATTTGGCTTTCAAGGTGTTAAAATATTTTTTAAACATCTTTAAATTCCTTATTTTTGAACACTTCAAAACTCCTAAATCTCAGCGCCACAATCATCCAAACGGTGCAGTTTTTTCAGCAGCAGCGATCTTCAAGGTGCCGGTTTGCAAAACAGTGTACTGTTTCAGTGCAACAATCATCAACGCAGTGGATTTGAATCAAGATTGGGGCAGCGGTGGTGCTATTTTTGTGATGTTCCTGATTAATATGATTTATCAGATAATATCAAGGAATCTTGATGCAATCTAAAACACTGAAACTCTTTAGAGTTTCAATCCGATCATAAAATCGGAATATTTTTTATATCTTACATTTATTTTTAACTGCGTGAATGATATATATTGATTTTATTTATCCTGTTAATTTAATTAATTTGAAAATTTAATTTTAATTACAATATTTTGTAATAAAAATTAAAATTAAGTTTATTTTAATTAATTAATTTTAATTAAATAGAAAAATATTAAATATTTTATTTTTTACAAAATATCACGTTTAAGATATTTTTTTAAAAAAATTGAATATCTTGAAAAAATGTGAGAATTAAATCCAGTTTTTGAATTAATGGAAAAATATTTTATCGAAATAAATTATTATTTTTCAAAAAATGTGAAACAGAAAATAAAATAAATAAATACTTTTAATCACTATCTTAGCTGAAAAGCTAAAAAAAAATTGTGTATTTATTAAATTTTATTTGTTACACATTTAAACACGAAAAGATGGTTTGAAAAATTAGAATCTTTGGAATCGTGTACACGGGAATATGTTTGATTCTTTCAGATCGTGTATTTTTCGAAATTAATAAATTTATTTTAATTAAATAAATTTTTATAACTATAAAAAATGTTTTAAAAATCTAAGTGGGAGAGAGAATTTATTCATAGATAAATCCTGCGGTCTCCATCACCAGTTTGTAGACGATGCAATTAAACTCTACGTGTTGGCAGTAAGGCCTTCCACCCTATCGGACAGATTAATTGTGGTATCGCCAGTATAAATCTCCTTTATGGACAATTCTAGATAATTGTAAGTGTGGATCACTTCTCCATTTGAAAGGTTCATTGCGAAACAATTAATTTGAGATTAGATGATGGTTAATACTTAGCTGTATATAATAGTATCCTCTCCATCTGAGTCACTGCTATTATATACTGGACCGAAACTATGTCAGCTATTTAATTTTACTTGGCATGGTCAGTTGCTTAGATTGTAAAATTAAAAGAAATTGGCTTGTCTGATCTTATGATGGATAGTAGACGTCCACCCATCTCGGAATGCTATTCACAGGTTACCAGGCTGCTAGCGAATTAATTTTAAAATGGTAGATGGAACCAAATTAAAATAAATTCAAAATTTTGCTCATTATAATTAACAATTTTATTTAATTATGTGATTATCAGGATTAAAATGAATTTCAACCCACTTGCTTCAATACTCAAATAAAACAAACTTGCGTGAATTTTGTTGACTGAAAAAGTAACTTGGATATATCTTTAACTACAAATGGTATTCCTTCAATACCAGAAAATGTGTTTGTTTTTAAAAATGGTTCTTTCTCTTGGCTAAAAGATATAAAGAAGAAAAAGATTTAGAAACAGAAAAATACAATTTTCAGGGTAGTAAATGGGCCATGGACTGGTGTGAAAAAGCTGAAAGATAGATGTTTTCATTGCAACCAGACCCAACACTGAGAAAAGCTATGTCCAGTATTTTTCAGAAGGCAAAACAAATAGGGTAATTTTTGTTCACTGATTGTGGAAACATGTTTAGCGGTGTTATCTACCAATACCTGGTGTGTAGATACGGGAGCTACTAATCATGTCTATAATTCATTGCAAGGGTTCCAAGAATTCGACAACTTAGTGATGGAGAGATTTACCTACATATGGGCAATAATACAAAGGTAACAACAGTTGCAGTAGGAGATGTCACTCTCAGTTTTGGTAAAAATCGAGTTTTAATATTGAGAGATTATTTTTATGTACCTGCCATTAGAAGGAACTTAATTTTCATTTCTAGATTGCCTGAAGACGGATATTTAGTTTATTTTAATAACTCTATGGTTATTAAGAATAATAAACGAGTTATCTATTCTGGTACATTGGTAAATGATCTTTATATTCTACTCCAATCTCTTCTACACTACAACTGACTAAAACGAATAATACATCTATATTACCATATAAGAGAAATTTTTTTTCTTTAATGAACTAAATGTTTCTTTGGCACTTACACTTGGGTCATATTAATCTAAAAAGAATAAACAAACTGCTTGCAGATGGACCTTTGAGTTCATTGGAAGTGGAGGCACTTTCAGTTTGTGAATCTTGCTTAGAGAGTAAGATGACCAAGAGACCCCTTTCGGCCAAAGGCTATAGAGCTAAAGAACTGTTGGAGTTGGTTCATTCTGATGTGTGTGGTCCTATGACAATCTGGACTAGAGGTGGCTTTGAGTATTTCGTTAGTTTCATTAATGACTTCTCAAGGTATAGATACATTTACCTGATGCACCGTAAGTCTGAATACTTTAAGAAATTCAAAGAATTCAAGGTGGAGACGGAGAAGCGTCTGGGTAAAAGTATCAAATCACTACGATTCGACTGTGGTGGAGAATACCTCTTTGAAAAGTTTAAGGACTACTTATCATCGAGGGGATTACATTCCAGTTGACTGCACCTGGCACTCCATAGCAGAATGGTGTAGCAGAAAGAAGGAATAGGACTCTTATAGAGATGGTAAGGTCAATGATGAGTTATTTAGGTTTA
>JAULJZ010157178.1:0-28030 GCA_032270985.1 Heliamphora pulchella | reverse complement strand
AGAGCTCTAATACCAAATTGTCACGCCCCAAACTCCGAGCTACGTGAAACACCCAAAAATAAACAACGACAACACCCAGCCCGAGAATACACTCTCAAAATAAATATATATGCATTATATAAAAATGCCAAACGACATACATTACAAGGCTTCAAGGCCAAAAGCTTACACTATACGGTTCTAACACAGGAAAAACATATTACAACATACATGTAACAGAAAGACAAAAAAGAAGACTATAACTCTTCTGCTCCCAACCAGCAACCCCGAATTACCGCGCGTGATCAGGACCTAAAAACATTTTATCCCACACCGTGAGCCAAAGTTCAGCAGAAATTAGACAAGCATGCAATATAAACAAAACATGCTAGGAAAATTGAAGTGTAGTTTTAGATTCTCTTTCAAGCCTTTAAAACAGTTTTCACATGTAAGGAAAAGCGATGATACAAACCATCATTAGACTCACTTACAGGAGCCTTAAAAAAATAGTTTGAAAATGGTTTTTAGATCGCGATTTACACAACTCTTAAAACGATTTGAAAACTAATCTATCCGTCCCATTATGCAGTTCATGCAATCCATGCATCTTTACGGACTTTCACCGATGGACCGAAGCCCTAACGAATACGTCTTTACGGACTTGCACCGAGGGGCCGTGGCCCTATCAAACGCTTCTTTACAGACTTTAACCGAAGGGTCGTAACCCTAACGTTATCTTCTCGGACTTTAACCGAAGGGCTGTAACCCTAACGTAATCACCGTCAGCCAGAGCTAACATAACCATCTATCTCATTCCATACACCTATGCATAACCTACTCAGGATTTAAATGCATAAAACCATGTACTATCTCTACGTATCACAAACCACGTCACATGCAACTCACGCGAATCACACAACATGCACCACATGCATCCGCTCCTTAGAGCCCACATACATGCCTATAAAACTCAGGTTCTTAAAGCATAAATCACATTACACATAACGCCATCAAAAACCATGTAAATCACATTGCATAATCCATGAATGAATAAAGTACAGTTATAACATGCATAAACTTGTTATAAAAGCACATAGCCACATATAACAACCAAGCCTAGCCCCAAGGCTAACTAAAAACCCGAAAACCTCACAATTCACAACCTAAGATCCTTTCTCGAAGGGAATCACGGGACCAAACACTCAACACATAACAAACACCCACATCTCACCAACTCATCATCCCCGAGGATGGCATCAACACAAACACACGAGGTTACCACACGACCCCCGAAACCACAACACAACCAACCGAACCCCAAAAGGAATCTAAAGGTATTTGAATCAACTAATTTCCATAAATTAATCAATTGAATACCAAAGAACACCAATTGGAAACCAAAACCCAACCATCGAACCACCATCACACACCCCAGCACTTCAGTCGACTGGACCCAACCCCCAGTCGACTGAATAACACACTAGAAACCACCAAAACGATTCACGCTCGGTTCAGTCGACCGAACCCATAGGTTCGGTCGATCGAACCCCAAAACTATGATCCAATCGACTAAACCCATAGGTTCAGTCGACCGAACCCCAAAATTATGATCCAATCGACTAAACCCATAGGTTCGGTCGACCGAACCCCAAAACTATGAACCGAACCCCAAAACTATGATCCAATCGACTGAACCCATAGGTTCGGTCGACCGAACCCCAAAACTATGATCCAATCGACTAAACCCATAGGTTCGATCGACTGAACTCACCTAAAAATCAGTTTTAGCTACGGGTTCAACCCTTCAAACCTCGAATCGAAGCCTCCAAACTCCAAATCAACACCCATGAACATCCACACGCCTAGGCCTAACACCAAGACCTCAAAAGAAACTCCCGACACTCGATTCCATCCACTGATATCGCCGAAAAGCAGGTTTTAAGCCCCAAAACCCAACTGAACATAAACTCAGATCTACAGCAAACTAACCGGTAAAAAGACACCCAATTACCCATAGCACCCTTATAAAACATACAAGTCTAGAATCCTACCTCGGTGAGTTTAAAACTCGACACCTCGAACCACGTGAAAAATCAAGTTTTGTCAGAATCAAAATCTAACCGGATGGTTGCGTAGCCGACCGTGCCAAAAGCAAGGATCCGCTGTTGGATCGTTGAAAACTAAGCCCCGGGCCCCCGAGAACTTAGAGAGAAGGCAGAGAGAAAAACGAAAAACTTAGGAGTTATGTTTTGAAAAATATCTTTTGAAAATATCTAACTCTAGATATTTATAGGTCTCCAAAATATCATTTTTTGAAAGTTTTCAAGATTCGCACCACAATGGCCCACGGCCCCGGGAACCTACCCCGCATGCATATCTAAGCCCGTTCATGCATCAAAAGCATTAAAAACATGCTCGAATGAAAACACGTAACGCACGTCCAAAAACGCCGAAAAAAAAGAGGTCAGAGTCTCACAGGCCTAATCTTTTTAATACATTTTTAAAATCAACTTTATGATTTGTTCTTTGTAATTGGGGACTTTTATCTATTTTTTCTGTCATTTGATCTAAATATTGAAGTATAATTTTAGAACTTAAATCTGGATCATTTATTTGATTTAGCATATCTAAGATATCTTGTTCGGGTTTAGATAGAACGTTTATAGATAAACCATTCATATTTAAAATTGCTTGATAATAATCTTGTTGTATTTGACATTTATTGCAACATTGGTTATTATTTTCTTCCTCTATTGATTCATCACTAGATGTTATTATATCTTGATTTAATTCGTCTAGATTTAAAGATTCATTAGAACTATAAGATTCATAATCGGATTGAGAATGATAATCATCATCGCTTAGAGGATTGTAATTTAACAATAAATTGCATAATTGTTTCTTTAATTCCTTAGAACAATTAAGTTAATTAATTTTATGTTTAGTATAACATTTATTGGCAAAATAACCAAGTTTACCTCATTTTCAACATGTATTATTATTTTTACTTTTACTGACTTGATTTGTAGATTTTTTATATTTATTTGTTTTTTTTATTGGAGTTGTTTACTATTCCTTTTATAAGAATATGATTTATACGGACTTTCATATTTTTTATATCTTGGTTTATATCTATACTTAGATTTGTATTTATTGTATTTATATGATTTTTTTTTCTTTTTTACTTTATGTTCATCCATTGGGGATTTAATTATATTATAACCGAATTGATAACAAAATTGACCTAATTCTGTTTTTTCTAATCTTTTCTCTTTCTTTAATTGATTCTTTAATTTTATATCATTATAAAGGACTAAATTCTCAGCACATATTTCAGAGATTAATTTGCCATAAGTATATTTGTGATAAGGAATTACACCTTGATTTTTATTTCTTAATCATGTTTTTACCTTTTCTGTAAATAATGTGGGAAGTCCGGCTAAAAAGCATTTTTTCCAAAAATCCTGATTAGGATCATGTTTTTGATATAATTTAGACAAAAATACATCTTTATACCATCTAAAATATGTTGACGTTGGACATCTTAAATTGATTAATAATTCTTTACCTTTTTCTAAAACTATTTGAATTTTACTTACAAAATGTTGAATTATTGAAGTAATTAGGGTAGTGATAATATCACTTACAGGTAATCTATTTTCTTCTATTACTAATTCATGTTCATTTCTTTTTACAAAGGATACTATTTGTAATTTTTGTTCATCTGATAAATAATTATCCCACCAACCTTTTAGTTGGCCGAAAAATCCTGCAATTAACATTTCACCTACATTAGCATCATTATTTGAAGGATTTTGGGCTAAGGCCGCATTTACAGCCATCATCATATGTTGACCCATCTCTATGATTTGATAATCTATTTTTCCATTTAAATTCCATTCCATTAAATTACTTCCATTAAAAATCATAGGATATTGTTTTTCTTCAAATTGTAAATCAATTAGTGTTGGTCTCAGATAATAATTTTTTATTACAGGTTTAGCAGTGATGTATGTTTCTTGAATTTGATTTGAAATTTCTAAAAATTGTTCATATAAATTTTTTAATTCTTGTTCATCATTTTCTAACATATGTACTGATTTTTTATCTTCTTGTGTTTTTCCATATTCTTTTCCAGAAGGTGTTGATGTCGAAGTGTGTGTTTGTGTTTGTTGTGTTTTTAAAGATTTTTATAATTGATCAATGAATTCTTGTGACATATTTTGAAATTTATATTTAGGTTGCGGTAAGGGTGTAATGAAGGATGGTACTGATATTTTAGGTGTGTTATCATCTAGTGTTTTACATCGAATATCAATATTTTTAACAACATTATAAATTGCATCAATTTTAGTTCCTACTATAGTGGTAGCATTATTTTCAAAGTTTTCAAGTCGGGTAACCTGTTCTCCCAGGGTTTGGAGATAATTATTGGTATAATTTAATTGATGATTAAGATGTTGATCAGATTCAGCATAAGGACGTGCTTTAATTCAAGAATTTAATATAATTGTTTTACTTGGAGGATGTATGGTTTGAAATTCACTACCATCAAGGGTAGTCCATTTCTTTTCAAATGTATTAATTGATTCATTTAATAATTCCTGAGAAATAATCATATGATGCCTAGGGCAATAAATATGATAATATTAAGGAAAAAATCTCATATGATATATATATACATATATATAAATATATATATATATATTCTATTATTTCTATAAGAATAAAATGCGAAATCAAGAATTCATTAGGATTTTCAATTACTTTTCGTATGTTACAATTAAACCATAAATTTTAATTTGAAAACCATAGGCTCGTGTGCAATCTAGCTATGATGCTCAGGTATCTCAATAAAACTGTCACGTCTTAAACTCTTGGTCATACGAAAAGCCCATGAACAACCACCGAAACCGCCCAAACAAAAGGGGATGAAAACCATCAAGCCAAAACGAGGCTAAAACCTTTGTAAAAAATGTACTACCGAAGGTTTATTTGATTTAAAAGAGTAATCCAAGAAACTACGGTTACGGCCCTATAAGACAAGCCTTTTTAAAACAAAATATACATTTTGGGTAAAGAAAATCTTTAAAAAGGGTGTGCGAGCCGTTCTAAAATCCCCCTCGAAGTACAAGAGTTTATATAAAATATAAACCATTTAAAAACCCCTTTTGTAAACCGTTGCACCAACCAACGAAAATCGTAGTATAGAACTACGAAAAATAACAACCAACCCATAGTTCTTTCGAAAGCAATAAAGTATGCATGCATACATCTGCCATAAGAATTACATGAGCTTTAGACATGTTACATCCAAACATGAACCGTATATGAGGTATAAACTATCTATCAAGATAAAATAAAAGTTTTTTCATCAGCCACCTCCGGGCACCTCAAGGTCAACCTACAGGACCACGTTCATCTGAAAATGATTTTACACAAAATTTCACAACGTGAGCTGAAACCTAATAGAAATAGACTACAAAGTCGTAAAGCAGAATATGTAATCACATAACATAAAGTTGACTCATCCACATGAGCCTCAAAACAATTTTACTTCATAAAATTCCAAGTTTTCCGTCATACTTCCAC
Organism: Heliamphora pulchella; assembly: GCA_032270985.1. Lineage (NCBI taxonomy): Eukaryota > Viridiplantae > Streptophyta > Magnoliopsida > Ericales > Sarraceniaceae > Heliamphora > Heliamphora pulchella. Next base: position 22,459 of record JAULJZ010157178.1, on the reverse strand, counting down.
AAGTCTCAAAATAATTTTTCATCCTCAAAACTGAGCATTTCAACAATGCAGATAACGCTTTACAGTTAAAGAAGAGCAGTAACCAAAATATTATTTTTGCACTCATATCACACAGTCGAGAATAAACGATAATTTTTCACTCGTAACACACTGTCAAGGAAAAGAAAATGAATCCTATGTACTGACTCTGTCAACTCAAGACAAAGGAAACAACTATAGACTCCTGCCCATTACCCTAGTCCTGAACCAATTAAGGCCTGTTAGGTGATGACAAGTTCTATACGGAGTCACAGCAACAACCACTTAGTTTACGGGCCCAAAACCCGAGGGCACTAAGCACCTACCACCTCGTTTACGGGGATTAACCTGAAGGCACGAAGATACCTACTCTGCACACGTTTTTGGACTTTCACCAAGGAGCAATAGAAGCCCAATCCACACACACTGTCACGGCACATCTATAGGATCATTTAAAAACCAGCCCATAGCTCGATTATGAAAATATTTCCACAATTATAGATTAAACATGTATAAAGATCCATCTATCAAGCATGGAGATCAAACAAAAATATTTCAAAAATATTCCCACCATTTTTCTCAAAATGTTACAAATCTGAGACTCGACCCCAAGGATTCGCTCCAAACATCCAAAACACAATTTTTAAGACTTTTCACAAATCCTTCGTTTTTAAAACGACCTTTTTGAAATCCACGAATATCCACAAGTCCATATCATGTAATAAACCAAGAAAAAGCGCAAAACATGCCTTTTATACAAACAAACATGGTTTAAACATAAAATATGACATTTTAGTGAACCTAGGGCTCTTGGAACTCACCTTAATCTCTAAACTCTTCTTTTCACACAAAGAAAGAAAAGGATTGGCACCAACAGAAAAAGTATCAACACAAACAAAAAAGGTGTCGGCAAAAACAGTAAAGGTGTCAACACAAATAGTAAAATGTGTCGACACAAACAGTAAAAGTGTCGACACAAATAGCAACAGAATGCTCCACACCAATAGAAAAAAAAGGGTCGACACTAACAGAAAAAGTGTCAACACAAACAGCAAAGGTGTCGACACAAACAGAAAAAGTGTCAACATAAAAGAATAGAGAGATTTAACGCAACACCAACAGAATGCTCAGCACTAATAGAAGGAAAAAGAGTCGACACGTACAGAAAAGTGTCGACACAAACGGAAAAGATGTCGATACAAACAGAGAAGGTGTCGACATAAAAAAATAAAATTTTCAAATTTTTGAACAAGTGACTGGGCGACAGCGGAAGGAAAACTCTAGCGCCGAAAAAAGCTTCTCAGCCCAAATTAAACCAGCCAAACACCTCTTTTTCAACCCATGGACATACAAAAACCCAAAACAACAAGGAAACACCGAAAAGAAAGCCTCAAACCCCTTTTCATCCAACTGAAATCAACCAAAAGCGACTTTGAACCAAAATCCAACTTTTCAAAACATAAACCAACTTTTCATGCATTTTAAACGGTAAAAACACATATAATTGCACGTAGCACCCTTTAAAAGCAAGATAGTCTAGGATCCTACCTCGTTGAGTCAAAAACTCAAAGCCTCGAACTTCGTGAAAAGTGAACTTCGTCGGAACAAAATTTCATTCGGATGAATGTGAAGCCCTCGGCGAGGATACTAAGGATCCGTTACCCGATCGCCAGAAATCGAGCCCGAACCCACAAGAAAATTAGAGAGAAGGCAGAGATTTTTGTTTGGAAAAGAAAACTTAGCTTGTAAGTTTTGAAAAAATATCTCCACCAAAATATCTAAGACTAGATATTTATAGGCCACGAAAATATCTTTTTTTTTAAAACCTCACACCACAACTCCCAACGGTCTCAGTATCCAACCCAACATGCATTTCTAAGCTCGAACATGCATAAAACGCACATAAACATGCTATTGTAAAAATAATAAACATTACGTCGAAACGTTACAAAAACTAAAACGGGTTAAGGTCTCACAAAAACCATCCATTTAATTTTCTAATCATTAATTGACAAGCAACAAAATTTAAGTTAAAATCCTAAATTAACACCAAATTGATTATGTTAAGTGCATGATTCACCTTATCAACTCGTAATTTTGACTATGTTTCAACTCCAAGTCGTTGAAGTTTTAAGGTTTAACAAACTAAATGACATTTTTCGACACAATGTTGGGACCAGTCAAATCCTTTAAAAACTTTTGATTTAGATTAAGGTTCTTGATTCTCTCATCCACAAATAATTAAGTCACTTTATTTAACCTCATCCTAAGAACCCTAAATTTCACCTTAGAAATTAATTTACGTAAATCTAAACTCAATGAACTCCAAAATTTTGGTTAAACTTTTAATTAACCATTTAAGCTCTTGAGGCTAATATTGATTTCTATCAAATTCAACCCAAATCACATCAAAACACTAAAATTAGTCTTAATCCTACCTTGCTTAGCTTCGAAACTTCAGGATTTGCTCCATGTCGTCACCAAGGGTTTTGGCCACTCTTTGGCTTGGCCTCTTGATGGAGCAATCTGACTGTTCAAATACAGAGACCTTGATCCTCCATTCTTTATACTCCAATTTATGCTTGACTTCTCCAACCGTAGGCAAAAGCAATAACTTAATTCAAATCTGAACCGAAGAGGATGGAGTGCCGAAAAAGGGGGAATGGCATCAGGCTGCTTGGGGTTTTTTCCAAACTTGGATAGCTCAATTACCTCTTGTCCCTTCTTGGAGGAATTCTTTAGAAGCTATTTCCATGTTCCAAACCATGGCTCAATAAAACAAACACAAAAAGAAGTAGAGAAGAGACTCTCGACTACCTTAGGTTTGTACTCACCGGTGGTTCCTCACAATGATTCAAGGCGTGGTGTTGGTGTCTTGGTCGGCGACGACTACAGTGGTGTAGGAAAGCTTTAATTTCTAGCGAGATGGGGGGTTTCAAGCATTAGTGAAGTGTCCCCAAGCAAAAGAAGAAAACGTAGAAGAGGAAGAAAAGGAGGGGCTGCGGTTCAACAAGAATAGGGACCCTTTGGCTTTTATTTTGTTGTATAGTGAATTCTCCAATTTTCAAGAATCTTGTATTAGTCTTATACATACACAAATAGAGAAAAAAAATAGAAAAAAGGGTTTCAAAACAAAGGGGAAAAATATCGCGAGGTATGAAGCTTGGGCCCAATTTGTTTCTTTAGTTATCTCTCTCTCTCTCTCTCTCTCTTTTAACACGAACATGATTAACCAAAATAAAAAGTATTGGGTCGCTACATAGCTCCTTTGTCTTGGAGGTAGTTAGCCGCTGTTTAGAGTTTGATTTCATCATGACCACCTTTGACCTTATCATAGGGATGGTTTGGCTGACCACCTATTGTGCCTGCGCTGATTGCGATCAATGAGGTTGTTTTCTTTTTGACCTCGTAGCGAGTTTCGGGGATGAAATTCCTTTAAGGGGAGTAGAGTTGTGAGACCTAGTTCTGTTTTAATTTCGTGATGTTTATTCGACGTGCTATTTATTATTTTAATCTTTTACAATAGGATGTTTATATTTTTTTAATGCATGTTCGAGTTTTGACATGCATGTTGGGTTGGATCCCGGGACCGTTGGGCGTTGTGGTGCGAAGTTGAAAAAAAAAAAACTTTGAGTGGGCCTTATAAATATCAGCCTTAGCTAGATATTTTGGGAGATATTTTGAGACTTGTATTTTGCTAGCTAAGTTTCTTTACTTTACAAACAAAACCTCCACCATCTCTCTAGTTTTTTGGTGGACCCGGGTTTAGTTTTTGGCGTTTGGCTAACGGATTCTTATTATCCGTGCCGGGAGCTTCACGTTTATCAGGACAAAATTTCGTTTCGATGACTTTTGTTTTTGCTTCGATGTTCAAACCTCGAGTTTTTAACTCAACAAGGTAGGATCTTAAACTCTCATGTCTTAAAAGGGTGCTACGTGAAATTTTATGCGTTTTTACCGCTTTAAAATGCATGTATAGTTGATTTGCGTGTTTTAACCATGTTTGGTTGGACAAAATTTCTTTTAAAGTGTTCTTACAGTTTATTTTCGAAGTTGTTGGACTTGTGTGTGTCCATGGTTTTCTGAAAGGAAAGTTTATTTGGTTTGATTTGGGGCTGTGAATCTTTTTTCGTTGGCTAGAGTTTGTTTTTTTTCGACATTCAGTCGACTAAAGTGGGTATGTGAGACCCTGACCCGTTTCATTTTTAGAAATAATTAAGTGTTGATGGAGTAAGACTTAAAACTTGAGTTTAGTGATATTTTGAGCTTAGATGCGCATGAAAGATATGTTAGAGGAAGAATATGGGGCTCTAATGGATGTTCGGACAAAAATATGTGAAAAGTGTGTGAAGAAAAGTGACATACCTTCATTAAATTGGTCATAACATTTTGTACAAATTGAATCCTATTATGAGGTTTGAACTACTAGAAAGTAGACTTCCGGGGCTTCAGCTTGAGCACAAGAACGACCCTATTTGGAGTTCAGATGAAGGAGATATGATTGTTCAAAGTTGGACCACCAGTGCAGTCGCGAAATACCGATCGATCGGTCTGGCGACGGATCGATCGGTCTGTGACGGACAGAGGCTATAAATCACGGTTTTTGGGTTTATTTTGGCATTTCTATCCTTTTTTCTCTCTCTCTAAAGCTTGGGAGCGAGCTAGGGTTTAGTCTTTGGACGTCCTTGAGGGTTTCCATGTTCGTGGGAGTTGGAGATCTTGCTGTTTCCTTGCACGAGCGGCCGTTGGAGAGCATGGCTAGATGCTAGATGCTCCCTTGAAGTTGCGTGTGTTGGGCTTTGGCGATTTGGAGCTCACGCGGAGCTTGAATCTTGATGGTGGAACTTCTTTGAGGAAGGATCTTGACTAATCCTTGTGGTTTACTATGATTTGGGTTAGATTTTTTTGAAACTAAGCAAAACCCTAATGGATTTTGAAATGTAGTATAATAATGTATGAACCGGTTGGGGGTTTTATACGAGTATCGTTGGTTGTTTAATGAAAATGAGTTGTTGATGAAAAGTTAAGAGGTTAGCTAAAAGGAGAAGAGGTTTTGAAGGTTTTTTTTTGTGAGTTGGTTAAGCAAATTGGTACTTGAATTAAAATGTTGAGAAATAAAGATATAGATTTTTCTTATAAATTAGATGTTTGAGTTGAAATGTTGAATGAGATGATGAGATGAAGTTTTGAAATAAGAATAGATTACTTTGAGAACTTTGGGGTTTTAAGAAATGGTTAACCACGGTTTTAAGAAAATATTCTACAAGGGTTTTGAATTGTTTTTGCTCTACATACACTTTTATGCCCCGAGGGAGGTTTGGAACGATTTTTCTTTCCTTTTAAAGGTTGTTTCTTGTCTAAAATATTTTTAAAAAGAGTTGGTTAGTATTAAAAATCAAGTTTTTGGCTTGAAGAAGGCCTGGAGCAGGACGGCTCGATAGACCGATCGATCGGTCTATCGAGCGGTCTTTTGGTGCACTCGGTACTCTTGTGCAGGCAAGAGACCGATCGATCGGTCTATTCACCGATCGATCGGTCTGGCTGTTTTCCAACATTTTTGATGTTTTGCTCAATGGTTTGACTCTTGGAAATTTTAAACCTAGCCTTTGGATTCCTCTATTACATTAATCAAACCCTCGGTTGTGCATATTTAAAAAGGTTTTGAACTCATAATTTGTTTTGTTTTGAATCGTATTGGTTTAAATAGGTTTACGGGTTTTGGTTCATGAAAATGGGCCTTTGAGGAATGTGGTTTAGTAAGATTATTTCTTAAAACCCCTAGTTTTGGAAGAGAACATGGATTTCTAATGTAGTTATATATGCATATGATGGGTGCATCCTTTTTCTTATAAACGATATGATTTCTATTGGATACGTTTTGTGTTGGTACTCTATGAAATGGGCAAATGAGATGTGATATAGGAGACATAATATATTGGGGTTATGATGCATATGACATAAAAAGAATTTTGAATGCTCAAATGGAATTTGATGAGAAAAATGAAAAAGGAAATTTGATATGTGTATCAAATAATAAAGTGTGAAAATTATTGGGAGAGGAACCAGTTGTGGGTTGGACTCCCGAATTTGCAAAATTAAATGTTTTGAACAAATAATGAACCGTATGGATGGATGTGATTTAAGTTGGCCGGGTGGGTCCTCGGTGAAAGATTGAAAACTTGCGCAAGATGGGGACCACGTGCCCACGGGTTAGCCCCCGAAACGTGATATTGTGTCGTGGTGAGTTATAGAGCTGTCTATTATCCAATGGCTTCGCGTAGCCTATTGGGGGAATAGAGAGTGGTTTCTATATGCTGTGCCCGATACCGGTTCATTAGTTGTGATCGCGTTGTGGTGAGTTATAGAGTTATCTATTACCCAATGGCTTTGAGTAGCCTATTGGAAAGTAATAGGGAGGGATTTCTATAAGCTGCACTTGATGCCTGTTTATAATGTGATATGGTTTTTGTGAAAAATTGGATGATGAGAAATTAATATGGTTTTATGTAAAAAAAATGAATGTTTTAAAAAGGGTTTTTGGAAAGAACAAATAGGTGTGCGTGAGTGTGTGCGTGGGAATATATATAAAAATTGGTAAAACTTGCATTTACTTCGATTACACCCATCACACCTCACAAATCATGCATAGCACTTGATTAGTTTTTATCCTACTAGCTTTGGCTCATGTATATATACATAAAACCATTTCAGGTTTTGAGGATTCAGGGCAATATCAAGGCAGAGGATGCATGTGGGAAAGGACTAGAAGAAAGATCTAGTATTTTTTTTGTATTTGTATTATGGTTGTACAGAAAATAAAGTGGATGATTGTAATAATATAAGTGTTGTAAATGGATTCTTGAAAGTTAGGAATTTTGTTTAGCCTTTGTGACATGTTTGTATTATGGTTGTTTTAAGAACTCGAGTTAAGGTCACGGGTTCCCGGGGTTCGGGATGTTACGAATGGTCTTAGACCCCTAGGTTCGAATACCTAGGAGCCGTGGGGAGTTAGAATGACCCTTTGAAGAGAGTTATTTGATGAGAGTAGGCACCACTACACGGCATGAATTGTGTGCTTGCATGGGTTTGCGATTGAATTCTTTTGCACATGTTATGTGTTTACATGAGCATGGAAGTTAAGTTTTGGGGTGATGTGACGTGCCAATGGGCGTCCGATCAACTACTTTGGGGTTCAAAATAGAAAAGCGTTTGGCCAACGTTCTTTCTACGATAAATCTAAATTAGTTGCCCAGATTGTCACGCTACTCTAAGGTTTTTCCTCAGTATGTGAATATGTGTTGGTGTGATGTGACTAGGTGGCGGGTAGTGTGTAGCTTGGTTTTAGAAGGTTAAGTTGAGTTTAACATAGTTGAGAGCTATGATATCCTCGGTATAGAGTTATGCTCGTGCGAACTAGACGAGTTAAGTCCAGATGGTGATGTGGGTTTGAGAATATGACTCGGTGGTCAATATTCATGGAGGGTGTAAGCCCACGAGACGAGCAGTGATTATTTGGTATGTTTTGTACCCATATGAGCTGGGGAGACTGTAGTAGTTGTCCATTATGTGTTGTGCTACCAGTAGTCTGATGAATGAATGTGGTGGCCTGTGTGAAACCTCTTGGTGGTTATTTGTTGTGGTTGGATATGAGGTATGATTTTGGGCGCGTTGAGGATTATGTATGTCATGAGCCGTGCTATGTCATGAGCCGTGTGTCCCGAGATTGGGTATGGACGGGAGCATAGTGGACGAGAGCGTAATAATCTTCGACCTAAGATGTGTTAGAAAGTCTGAGCTTATACTGTGTTTGAGGTGTCCATTACCCTGTGAGATGTTAGCAGCTATCGTGATGTTTGATAGTTGTGAAAGTCTGAAGATGACCGGTGATTTTCTTTGAGGTGTGTTGCTAAGTTACATTCTGTGATAGAAGTTGAAAGTTGTACGATGGTGAGTATGTGGATCAGAGATGTTGTTGACAGATAGATTCTCAAGTGATGTACATGTAAGTAAGAAGAGATGTGTATTGGTGAATGATGATTCGAGTTTGCTCATAAAGTTTGATGGAGAAAGGTTTTGTGATTAAGGTTGTCATTCTTAAGCTTAGGAGACTTTGTAGGATACATAGTGTATGGTAAGAAATAGAGCATGAGTATGTGAGATTTGAAGGGTATGTGGTAAATATTGCCGGTGTGGCCGACTCGGTCGTTCTAAGATGATGTGTTAATGGGTAGAGATTCTTTAAGAGGACAATAGTGGTGGTTTGTATCTGGTTTAAAGTCTAGATGTGATAGTATCGTGTTACCCTGAAGGGACGAATGATAGGGTGGTGTCTTTGGTTTAAAGTTGATAAGCGAGGATCGTTTTGTTCGTGTGGCGTGTAGTTACCTTCATGATTAGATAACCGTACGCCAGTGGTACGCGTACAGTGACATAAGAGTCAAGTGTTCCCAGTTGAATGTTTTGTGGTTGATTGACCAGTGTGATTATTTCCCTTGATAGGAATAAAGCGTTGGGGTCGTATGAGTGTGGGTTCGTTTACCCGTGATTTCTTGAGGAGGTCGTTGCTTGATCTTGTAAACCCGAGCATCTGGATGAGGTTTCTGGAAATGTAATTTGATTACACGGGATGTTGGTAGTTTCAATTCTTGTAAAGAGAGAGAGAGAGATCTTAAGGAAAATTCAGTGATTGAGTTGTGTATGTGATGAAATCCTCGCGTATTAGTTTTGTGAAGATCCTTCGAGAATGCAGATTCGTGGCTTGGTTGTTATCCTCGTGAGTAGGAGATCATGTTTAGGGATCGTGTTGGGTGTAGGGGGTTTGAAAGAACTATAGAAGGGTTTGATAATGTGGTTGGCTCGATGTTAAGATGGTGTTTCCTGGATATGATACGTTTAAAGGATGATTGTATTCGACCTTGGGTTTAAAGGTAGGTATATTGTTCGCTCAGGAGGACGAAGTGTGGAATAATAAGGTTCAACAAGGTATTGAGTAGCTTAGATGGCCTAGAACAATAAGCAAAAAAAATCATGTGTTAAAGTGTTAGCGACAGGTGTGTACCCGAGGAGCGGAAGTGTAGAAGGCGTCTGTATGGTTATGGGAGTTATGAGTAACTTTGGAAGGAAGGTCTTAGGGTTGGGGTTTTCTTGTCAGGTACCGTGCACTTTCTATGTGAGTCGCTTAGACATTGGGCTTGAGGCTGTGACATGGCTGTGATTCGTCTAATGGGAGTTAGGATAATGAAGCATAATCTAGTGAAGTGAGGTCTTGGCACAACAGGATGTGTTGTATGGAGTACGGGAATTGATGAAGTTGGCGTGTGTGCAAATGAGGCACGAGAAGACGTTGAGGTCAGGTCATATTTTATGATTGGCTGTTTCTTTCTTAGGAAGAAGATATGGTTGTCTTGTAGATAGTGGCGGTATGCGGACTATTCCACCTTGGTTAGGTGAAATGGTTGGGATCGTCGGTTGATTCTTAGTTTGGTTGTTTTAGGGAGATCCATAAGTTACGCTTAGAGGATGAGTACTACCGGAGTCTGGTGCTTGGAGAACTGAATTCCTCGTGGGTTTTTCAGGATAGAGTTTGTTGCTCTACTATGTAAATGTAAGAGTGTGTGGTTGTGTTCTTTAGGAAATGGGATTGGTAGATCATGAATGTTTGTCCTTGCTGAAGAGAGAGAGTATTGAGGCATAAAGTCTTCTCTGCAATGATTAATGGAGGATTGTTAACCGTTGTGTGTAGTTGCGCTCGGTGGTGTAGGGTATGGTTACACCTTTAGTTATCAGTGGAATGGAAAGTTTGTTGGAACCTTGCGGCGAGTGTATTCACGTGGTAAGTGTTGTGTTTTGGGCATAGTTGTATGTTTAGATTGTGGCCTGACGAGTGTGATAAAACATGAGTTAAGAAGGATTCAATGTTTTAGAAGTTTGAGCTAGTATGACCTATCGAGTCTGATATGATGGCTTAGTTTGGAATGGGAGGACCGTGATGAGTTTGATATAAGACGATGTTTCTAAGAGTAAAAGACAAGTCTTGATTGGTTACTTGACGAATAAACCTTGGGCTTGGGAACTTTGCTATTGTGGATGCAAGGGATCGATGTATGGGTTGGTATCGAAGTTCGGGGTTGACAGCGGATGACAGTATTCATGTTTGATTTGAAAATGATCCGTAGATCAAGAATTAGTGATCTGAGAGTGAGATGTTGAGTTGTGTAGTGGCAAGCTGTTACGCAAGAGATATGATTAGGTTTGAGTGGGTTAGTGGACATCTATGTTGATTTTGTAGCTGTGATGCCGAGTTGATTTTGTAGCAAGTTGAACATGTGGAGTTTTGTCTTGGATAATGGGGTGGTACCTAGCATTTCTCCAGGGTGAGAATTGTGGTTGATGATAGAGGATAGAATAAAGGATGAAGGTTTAGAGGAAAAGTGTTCTTGTGTATTCCATGAGGATTAAGCGAGTTTTTCACTGAAAATGGGCATTTGTGCTGTTGATCATGGATGAGGGTCTTGTCAGCATCAATAGCATGGCGATGTGATATCAAGTGGGTGCTCATCAGTGGATCGTCAGAACAAGAGTAAGGATTAGGTGTGAAAAGTGTAACTTCGTGAGTTCGGTGAAACATATGTATCGAAGCTTTGGTAATGGGAGTTGGATCTTGATTTGATGATTGATGGGGTGGTATTTGGCTTGAACTTCAGAGTTGAATTTCGGGAACGAAATTCTTTAAGGGGGGAAGAGTTGTGAGACCCTGACCCGTTTTATTTTTAGAAATAATTAAGTGTTGATGGAGTAAGACTTAAAACTTGAGTTTAGTGATATTTTGAACTTGGATGCACATGAAAGATATGTTAGAAGAAGAATATGGGGCTCTAATGGATGTTCAGACAAAAATATGTGAAAAGTGTGTGAAGAAAAGTGACATACCTTCCCTAAATTTGTCATAACATTTTGTACAAATTGAATCTTGATATGAGCTTTGAACCATTGGAAAGTACACTACTGGGGCTTCAGTTTGAGCATAAGAACGACCCTATTTGGAGTTCGGATGAAGAAGATATGATTGTTTAAAGTTGGACCAACAATGCAGTCGCGAAAGACCGATCGATCGGTCCCGCGACGGATCGATCGGTCTGTGACGGACAAAGGCTATAAATCTCTGTTTTTGGGTTTATTTTGGCATTTCTCGGCTTTCTCCTCTCTCTCTAAAGCTTGGGAGCGGGCTAGGGTGTAGTCTTTGGAGGTCCTTGAGGGTTTCCATGTTCGTGGGAGTTGGAGATCTTGTTGTTTCCTTGCACGAGCGGTCGTTGAAGAGCGTGGATAGGCGCTAGAAGCTCTCATGAAGTTGCGTGTGTTGGGCTTTGGCAATTTAGAGCTCACGCGGAGCTTGAATGTTGATGGTGGAACTTGTTTGAGGAAGGATCTTGACTAATCCTTGTGGTTTACTATAATTTGGACAGGATTTCTTTTGAAACTAAGCAAAACCCTAATGGATTTTGAAATGTAGTATAATAATGTATGAACCGGTTGGGGGTTTTATACGAGTATCGTTGGTTGTTTAATGAAAATGAGTTGTTGATGAAAAGTTAAGAGGTTAGCTAAAAGGAGAAGAGGTTTTGAAGGTTTTTTTTTGTGAGTTGGTTAAGCAAATTGGTACTTGAATTAAAATGTTGAGAAATAAAGATATAGATTTTTCTTATAAATTAGATGTTTGAGTTGAAATGTTGAATGAGATGATGAGATGAAATTTTGAAATAAGAATAGATTACTTTGAGAACTTTTGGGTTTTAAGAAATGGTTAACGACGATTTTAAGAAAATATTCTACAAGGGTTTTGAATTGTTTTTGCTGTATATACACTTTTACCCCCCGAGAGAGGTTTTGGAACGGTTTTTCTTTCCTTTTAAAGGTTGTTTCTTGTCTAAAATGTTTTTAAAAAGAGTTGGTTAGTATTAAAAATCAAGTTTTTGGCTTGAAGAAGGCCTGGAGCAGGACGGCTCGATGGACCGATCAATCGGTCTATCGAGCGGTCTTTTGGTGCTCTCGGTACTCTTGTGCATGCAAGAAACCAATCGATCGGTCTATTTACCGATCGATCGGTCTGGCTGTTTTTCAATTTTTCTCAATGGTTTTACTCTTAGAAATTTTAAACCTAGCCTTCGAATTACTCTATTACATTAATTAAATTCTCGGTTGTGCGTATTTAAAAAGGTTTTGAACTCATAATTTGTTTCGTTTTGAATCGTGTTGGTTTAAATAAGTTTACGGGTTTTGGTTCATGAAAATGGGCCTTTAAGGAATGTGGTTTCGTAAGATTATTTCTTAAAACCCCTAGTTTTGGAAGAGAACATGGATTTCTAATGTAGTTATATATGCATATGATAGGTCCATTCTTTTTCTTAAAAATGATATGATTTCTATTGAATACGTTTTGTGTTGATACTCTATGAAATGGGTAAATGAGATGTGATATATGAGACATAATATATTGGGGTTATGATGCCTATGACACGAAAAGAATTTTGAATGCTCAAAGGGAATTTGATGAGAAAAATGAAAAAAGAAATTTGATATGTGTATCAAATAATAAAGTGTGAAAATTATTGGGAGAGGAACCAGTTGTGGGTTGGACTCCCGGATTTGTGAAATTAAATGTTTTGAACAAATAATAAACCGTATGGATGGATGTAATTTAAGTTGGCCGGGTGGGTTCACGGTGAAAGACCGAAAACCTGCACAAGATGGGGACCACGTGCCCACGGGTTAGCCCCCGAAACGTGGTATTGTGTCGTGGTGAGTTATAGAGCTGTTTATTACCCAATAACTTCGCGTAGCCTATTGGGGGAATAGAGAGTGGTTTCTATATGCTGTGCCCAATACCGGTTCATTAGTTGTGATCGCATTGTGGTGAGTTATAGAGTTATCTATTACCTAATGACTTTGAGTAACCTATTAGAAAGTAGTAGGGAGGGAATTCTATAAACTGCACCCGACGACGGTTTATAATGTGATATGGTTTTTGCGAAAAACTGGATGATGAGAAATTAATACGGTTCTATGTGAAAAAAATGAATGTTTTAAAAAGGGTTTTTGGAAAGAACAAATAGGTGTGCGTGAGTGTGTGCGTGGGAATATATATAAAAATTGGTAAAACTTGCATTTACTTCGATTGCACCCATCACACCTCACAAATCATCCATAACACTTGATTAATCTTTATCCTACGAGCTTCGGCTCATGTATATATATATATATAAAACCATTTCAGGTTTTGAGGATTCGGGGCGATATCAAGGCAGAGGACGCATGTGGGAAAGGACTACAAGAAAGATCTAGTATTTCTTTTGTATTTGTATTATGGTTGTACAGAAAATAAAGTGGATGATTGTAATAATATAAGTGTTGTAAATGGATTCTTGAAAGTTAGAAATTTTGTTTAGCCTTTGTGACATGTTTGTATTATGGTTGTTTTAAGAGCTTGGGTTGAGTTCACTGGTTCCCGGGGTTCGGGATGTTACAGAGTAATTCAGTTGACTGAATTGCCCAAGAGAGGGTTTAGTCGACTGAGAGTCGACGGAAGTTGGTGACTCAGTCGACTAAACTAGGACTTTGGGAAATTCTAGAATTCTAGTAGCCTTTTTTTGACTAAATGGTGGTCTTCAATCGACTGACTTCCTATTCCGAGTACCTTATTTTTTTAGCAGGTTGTGATGTGTGTCACGCCCCAAACTCTGGGTCACGTGAAACACCCATAAATAACCATATAAAACACCCAACCCAATGCTCACTCTCAGATCAAAACATTCATATATTAAATATAACCGCCAAAAGTACATTACATGGTTCCAACACTAGAAAACATGTTATAATCATATATGATCCAAAAAGAACAAAAAGAAAAACTACAGATCTTCCACCCCAACCGGCTCCTCCAGATCAACCTGCATGACTGGTACCTGAAAAATATTTCAAATTCCATACTGTGAGCCAAAGCTCAGCAGATACTAGACAAGCATGAAATAAAAGCTAAACGTGCCAGGAAAACATTATGCGATTTTTAATTCACACGAGCCTTGAAAACGATTTTGAAAAATGGTTTTATATCTGAACTCATACGAGTCTCAGGAGGAAAAACACTTGGAAAATGATTTTTATATCATTGCTCATGCGAACCTCAAAAATAGTTTGATAGATATATACTACAATGCTTTACCAGCAAAGATAGACTCCTACGAGCCATGTTTCCCACGTGCCCCATGTACAACACATGCCATTCACATAACACAACACATACAGAGTTAACATATAACTTCATGGGGTAAAACCGTAGGACCACAAGTGCCCTAATCAATCATCTTCACGGACTTTCACCGTAAGACCATTATCTGCCCCAACTAATGCATCTTTATGAATTATCACTGAGGGACCAATATCCGCACCAACATATGCATCTTTACGGGCATTCACCGAGAGACCAATTTCTGCCCCAACATATGCATCTTTACGGGCTTTCACCGAGGGACCAATATATGCCCCAAATAATGCATCTTTACAGACTTTCACCAAGGGACCAATATCTGCCCTGACTATGCAATTTTAAAACCAGTACAACACACGTACACATAAAATCAGAGTTTAGATACACCATGACCACATAAGATCACATATGACCACATAGGACCACATACCCGTGCTACAACATGCATGAACAACATTAGAGTTCTAAAAGCATGAAACCACGCATCACGTAACCCGTCACGAGAACACGTGCCACAAAACTAACACATAACCAAAGGTCAAGCCAAACCTCCCATACTAACCACCACACACAGCCGTGCACCGACAACCCGCATCTAACCATGCACCTCACATCGCATCTAACCCACATCATCCCGAGGACGACAACAAAACGAACTACCATGGCTCACCACGACCAACCTAGATGAAAAACGACTAACACCCCTCTTCATGAGTCCAATCAACAGCATCCCATAATTTAATCAACTAAAACGTCGTTGGAGGAGAGACAGTCAAAAGAACCTCGCAACCCAACCGATCGAAAAACCACCACAGCCACCAAAACAACCAAAACGCCCCTATACCGGACATCATTCGACTGGACCCCTACCCAGTCGACCCAAAAAGGCTACTGAAATTTTGTAAAATTCCCCCAAAACACTGATCAGTCAACTAACTTCCTAGTCTAGTCGACTGAACCACCCAAACGACGATCCAGTCGATTGAACTACCCAGTTCAGTTGACAGACCTCAAGAAAAAACCGTTTCTGAGCTATGGATTTAGCTATCCAAACCCCAAATCGTAGGCTCCAAGCTCCCTTTTCGACACACTCGGACATACCCCGACCCAAGACTACCACAAAACTTCAAAAGAAACTCTCGAAACCCGATATCAACCAATCAAAATCAACCAAAAATGGTTTTGAACCAAAACTCGATTTATCAGAATATAACTCGATTTCATGCATTTCAAGACTATAAAAACACACATGATTACACGTAGCACCCTTATATGACATGAGAGTCTAAGATCCTACCTCGTTGAGTCAAAAACTTGATGCCTCAATCCACATGTAAAATCGAGCTTCACTGAAATGAAATTCCATCTGGATGAATGCGTAGCCCTCGATGCCGATAGTAAGGATTCGCTGTCTGATCGTCAAAACCGAGCCCCGGGCCCCCAAAAAGTTAGAGAGAAGACAGAGAGAAAAAGAAAAAACTTAGTTGAGAAGTTTTGAAAATATTTTTTGAAAATATCTAACGCGAGATATTTATAGGCCACAAAAATATCTCTATTTTTTTTTATAAAAAAATTTACATCACAACGCCCAATGGCCCCGGGAACCAACCCCACATGCATCTCTAAACCCGAACATGCATATAAACACATATGAACATGCTGTAACGAAAACAATAAACATGCATCGAAAAATGCCAAAAAAAGAAAATGAGTCAGGGTCTCACAACTCTACCCCCCTTAAAGGAATTTTGTTCCCAAAATTCAACACAAGGTCAAAAGGAAAGAACCCTGTCGATCGCAATCGACACAGGCATGAGAGATGGTCTGCCAAACCATTCCTAGGATATAGTCAAACATGGTTAGGCATCCTAAACAATGGGTAACTATCTCAAAGACACGAGACCTACAACTCACCCCAACCTCACATCCTCACCAACCGTTATCTCAACACAATACACCACCCATGGAGTCTATCACTAATCCCACAATAGATGAAAAGAAGAAACATGATGCTCCCGTGTTGACGATAACACTGGCCCAAAGTTTGCATACTCAAAAAGTGCCTCTGCTCACTGAAGATCATTAGGGATGACCGGTGCCTTGCAGGAACTAGGAGCTGTGAGTACATACGCTCGACCCTAGGTCATCCTGGTCTGTCTGCGATAGCTCGGCACTGTTGGTTGCCGTACCGACTGAACTAAAGTACGCCCATCTACAACCCGGGAAGCCTGAACTGCAGGATGTTGTTGTCGATCCTACACAAACGAACCCTTTAGTGTGCCTACCATGCTCGGTGCACTCTCTCTTTGGGGACAAGTCATGCAAATATGCCCAGTCTGGCCACATCCATAACAAATCAGCGGTCCCCTACCTTGTGACTGAACCAGTACAGGACCCTTGGACTGCCTAAACTATGGATCCTGGTACTACCTCGGCTGCGGGCAATCTGACACACGATGCCTTGGCTGTCCACACTGATAACATATAATCTCCCTCTGCTCTGGCCTTCCAGACGAAGCCACTAATGGTGCTGGTGCAGAAAACTGCTATGGTAATCTGGATGGATGAAAACTAACACCAGAGGACTTCTGCTTCTTGTTGGAATGCCTATCTGTCTGTGCCTCTGTCCCACCATGCGGTGTCCTAGCCTCCCTAAAAACCCGAATCCCAGTCAAAGTGTTCTCAATCCTCGTTGTTGTCTCTATCAGCTCTATAAAAACATGCAGCCCCATCCTTGCTATGCGCTCCCTGATCGCCGACCTCAAACCCCACTGAAACATCTTCGACCACAGCTCGTCTGTACTCACCAACTTTGGTGCAAAACGAGACAAGCTAATAAACCTGGCTTCGTATTGCATAATACCCATCGCTCCATGGGTGAGAACATAGAACTCCTCCCTGTACAAGTCTCTAGATGAAGCTGGAAAGTACTTCTCTAGAAAAATCCCTGTGAAAGCTGCCCATGTGCCCTCCACAGTATTTTGGGCGTATTTTCACCACTCGTAAGCATCCCCTTTCAACTAAAAGGTAGCAAAAGGAACCCGCAGATCGTCCTCCACTATCTGTAGCGTATCAAGGATCCGAGTCACCAGCTCCAATCACTTTGTCGCCAATGTAGGATCCAAATCCCCAACAAAGGTAGGAGGATCCATACATCTGAACTCCTGTATCGCCACTGTTGCCCTCAACTCGGGCTCTCTCTTTCTCCTCTAGCGGTCTCAACCAGCTGCTAGATAGAACCAGCTAGCACACGCAGCAACTCAGTCGCGTCCATCGATCACTAGAAAGCATTTGCATCCCCAGCATCAGGGATAGGCACATCCCCTTGGCCAAAACCACAGTCAGAGCCTCGCCCTCTCCGCGCAGATATTACGTCTACAAAAAAAACACAACATAAGATGCAGCACATCACATGAACATAAGCATTAACCACATAGGCATGCTAAAACTTTGTCACATAGGTTCATGCTAAATATGCCCCACATACCGAGGAGAACCGACAAGAGTGACGTGTTAATTTGGATAACCTACTCAGATTTCCTGCTAGAAATCACGTCAGCTAAATGCATTTATAACTTGGTTCCCAAGTTTGTTAATCTAAACGCCCAAAGTTAAGACTAATCAGTCCTAAGGTTCAACCCCCATGCTAATATATACACAACATCCACGCATTCAACATGCTATCAAGCTCGTTCTATCAAAACATTTGAACACATACAGTCAAGCACACGTAATCAACCTCACACGGTGGTGGACCCTCTTCCCATGGCTCTAGGTATTCGAACCCAGAGCTCTAATACCATTCTGTCATACCCTAATGTCACGCCCCGAAACCTAGGGTCACGTAAAAATCTACCAAACACCAATTTTACAGAAAATAGATTTTCATACATTCAAATCCACCTGTTGAAATCACAAGAAAATCCAATATGCATCTCTCATAAGCGATAAACATCCTGTATAACATGCATAAGTATATCGCTTTATGGCGTACAAAACTACCTTCAGGAATAGGCATACTAACAAGAAAGAAAACTATAAAAGTCTTCTGCCACCACAGGCATCACCAGAGCTACTCATGGTCATCATCCAAAGCATCACCTGAAAATAGTTTTACAGAAAAGTCCCACCCGTGAGCCGAAGCTCAATAGAAACGACTATAAAGTTATAAAGCAGGTAATATCCAATCACATGGTGGGAGCGAACTCAACCACGAACCCAAAATGGTTTTCCATCCAAAAACCCACAAGTTTTCCCATCAGGCTATCACAAGCCTCCCAAATGGTTTTATTATCATAAAACCCTATTTCCATCCTTAAACCCATGAATTTGCAGATAATGCAAGTAAACCATCATAGATAAGGAAAAGCAGTAATTAAAACATTGTTCTCTCACGGAATGTACCATCGCGGAATAAGAAGAGTAAGATCCTATGTACCGACTCAATCACAAGAGGATAGAGGTAGCAACTATAGACCCCTATCTAGTATCTAACCCCTAGATATCATGGGATCGCCTAGACACACACAGGTTCTATACAGAGCACCATGAACCTAACCACTCAATTTACGGGTTATGACCCCGAGGGAGCTGTGCACCCATCTATCTCAATTTACAGGGACTAGCCCGAAGGACCTGAGTACCGACGCTGCGCACGTTTTCAGACTTTCATATAGGGTAACTCGTGCCAAATACACGTCATCCCGGTACATCTAGATAATCTTCTAAAAACAGAACTGTAGCACCAACTACAAAAACATTTCCGCAAAATACATTACACATGTATATAGATCCATCCATCATCATGGAGATCACCAAAAACATTTCAAAATATTTTTTCCGTTTTCAACAAAACGTTTCAAAAACCTAAGACTCAACCCCAAAGGCGAGCTCCAAACCTCCAAAACACCAAGTGTTGAGATTTTCACAAAACCATCATTTTCCACCAAAATCCACCGTTTTCAAGAAAACCCTTTGAAAACCATCCAACCCAAGTCATATAATGTAATAAACCAAGAAAAATGAAAAACATGCTTTTCACCCAAAAAAAGATCAAGGTTTAAACATATATATGACATTTCATGCATTTTTTACCGATGAAAAAGCATACAATTACATATAACACCCTAGAACAGTAGTAGGGTCTATAGTCCTACCTCGTTGGGCCAAAACCCGAAGCCTCGAAAGCTGGGTCTCGTCGGAACGAGAATCAGACCAGATGAGCGTGAAGCTAGCAGCGTGAATAGCAGGGATCCACAAGCTGATCGTCGAAAACTAGGCTCGGGCGGGTCAAAAATGTAGAGAGAAGGCAGAGAGAATGGAAAGAACTAAGCTTTTCCAAACATTCCAAGTGCTGGAATACATATAGGCACGCTAAAAAGCCTGTTCAGTCGACTGAAGAGAGAACTTCAGTCGACTGAAGTGCCTCGAAAAGCACAAACTGCCACAGTTCAGTCGACCGAACCCTTGAGTTTAGTCGATCGAACTCAAGAAAATGGTTCAGTCGACTGGGCCAAGCCCTCCAGTCGACTGAACCCAAGGTTCTCAACCTACTGGTTTCCACTTCAGTCGACTGAACTCACCAGTTCAGTCGACCGAACCTGCTTGGTCCAACATACTATTTTAAGTCTCGATTTTGTGCTCTAAGGCCAACCCAACAAACGTAAACAAGATCCGAGAAAGCGTAAAACACATCCTCGTGCTGTTCTACAACTCCAAAACATAAACCATGTATCGATGATATATAACATGAGGAAAAACATGCCAACATTTATATATATCAAAATTAACAAGGTTCGGGGTCTCACAACTCTCCCCCCTTAAGGAATTTTACCCCCAAAATTCTCTACAAGGTCACGAGGTAAACAGATCTGGGTATCTAGCGCGCATTCCAGAATCAAGCTCCCAAGTCGCTTCCTCAACCCCGTGATGAAGCCACTGAACTTTGACATACGCAATCGTTCTTTCCCGTAACACCTGTTCCTTCGTATCCAGAATCCTGACTGGGCGTTCCTCATACGTGACATCCTCATCAACTTGCAACTCAGTCCAATTTAAAACATAAGACGAATCTGGCTCATACCTTCGAAGCATAGAAACGTGAAAGACGCTATGCACAGATGCCAACTGAGGTGGCAAGGCCAGACGGTATGCTACCACCCCAATCCTCTCTAGGATCTCGAAGGGTCCAATAAAACGTGGTGATAGCTTTCCGCGACGGCCAAACCTCATCAGCCCTTTGCGAGGTAAAACTTTCAAGAACACATGATCCCCCACAGCAAATTCTAACGGTCTCCTCCTCTGATCCGTATAACTCTTCTGGCAGCTCTGAGCTGTCACCAGATGCTGACGAATCATGACATTCTGCTACGTCGTCTCCCGTACTAAGTCGAGTCCCAAAACAGCGGTCTCTCCCACCTCTGTCCAACATACCAGCGATCTACACGGTCTACCATACAAAGCCTCATACGATGCCATCCTAATACTGGACTGATAGCTGTTGTTGTATGCAAACTCTACAAATGATTGGTGATCCTCCCAAGAACCCCAAAAATCAAGCACGCAGGCTCTCAGCATGTCCTCCAAAATCTGGATGGTCCTCTCAGACTAACCGTCGGTCTGAGGATGAAAAGCTGTACTAAAAGTCAAGCTCATCCCCAAAACCACCTGAAGACTCTGCCAAAAGCGCGATGTAAAGCGCAGGTCTCGATCAGAAACAATAGTCACCGGTACTCCGTGTAGTCGGACTATCTCTCGAATGTACAATCTACTCAATCGGTCCACTAGGTCTCTCACTCGAATAAGGAGGAAGTGCGCAGGCTTCGTCAACCTGTCCACTATAACCCAAATAGCATCGTGCCCCTTCGGCGAACGTGGAAATCCAGATACAAAATCCATAGTGACATTCTCCCACTTCCACTCGGATACAGGCAAAGGCTGTAACAATCCTGCAGGTCTCTGGTGCTCCACCTTTACTTGCTAACAAGTAAAGCATCGAGAAACGAATCAAATCACAGCCCTCTTCATCCTGTCCACTAGAACTGTCGGCGTAGATCGTGATACATCTTCGTGCCTCCTGGATGCACTGCAAGACGCGAGTGATGAAACTCATGTAGCACCTCAGCACGGCATGACTCTGGCATAAACAGACGTTCTGTCAACCTCAAACTCTGATCTGAACCCACCGTCCATCCTGTTGTGTCCTTCCCGCTACCAATGCGGTCCCTTATCATCTGAGCCTCCTGATCAGTCCCCTGAACCTCTAATACACGTGCAATCAATGCAGGCTGTGAAGCTACAGAATATAAAGTCGCACCTCCCCCTGTCTCCCTGAGACACAGATCAAACTCCCCAACAACCCCGAGCATATCCCATTCTCGTAGAGCCACCGAAGCTAACAAGCCATGAGATTTCCTGCTAAGCGCATCAGCTATGACATTTGCCTTCCTCGGGTGGTACTGCAAATCAAAGTCGTAGTCTCCCAACAGCTCCATCCACCGTCGCTAGCGAAGAATTAGGTCTTTTTGTGAAAACAAGTATTTCAAGCTCTTGTGATCAGAGAAAACCTCGAAATGCTCACCATATAGATAATGCCGCCATGTCTTCAAGACGAAGACTACGGCTGCCAACTCCAGATCATGAGTTCGGTAATTCCTCTCGTGTATCTTCAGCTGTCGCGATCCGTAGGCTACAACCTTACCTCCCTGCTTCAATACACAGCCCAAACCGTCAAGTGATGCGTCGCAGTATACTGTATAGCCCAGACCTCTCTCAGGAATAATCAACACCGGCGCACAGGTCAATCTCCTCTTCAGCTCTTGGAAAGCTGACTGACAGGAATCACCCAACACAAAACTGACTCCCTTTCGCGTCAGACGCGTCATTGGTGCTGCAAGTCTAGAGAAGTCCTTCACGAACCGCTGATAATATCCTACCAGACCAAGAAAACTACGTATCTCAAAAACATTCTTTGGCCGCTACCAATCCGTCAGTGCATCAGTCTTCGTCGAACTTCGCATACAGGCGATGTTCTCTCAGAAGCTACAAGACGACGTGCAGATGCTCCTCATGCATTTCCCTCGTGGGCGAATAAACCAGAATATCGTCCACGAACACGACCACAAAACTGTCCAGGTAGGAGTGGAAAATACGATTCATCAGACCCATAAATGTAGCTGGAGC
>JAULJZ010157170.1:0-28032 GCA_032270985.1 Heliamphora pulchella | reverse complement strand
GAGGGAGAAAAAGGGTTGCCGCCGCTGGAGGGAGGCTGTCGAGGGCTGTGGAAGGGTCGTCGGTGGTCAATGAAGGGTGAACTTGGTTGGTGGTGGTGTTTCGTTGGTCATCGGTGGCTAGAGAAGGGTCGTCGGGGGTTGCCGAGGTTTGTCGGTGGTCGGCGAGTACTGTGGCTAGGTTTTGGGATGTGCGACAGTGACTGGTGGAGGCAATTGGAGGTGCGACGAGGATTTTAGATGTGCGGTGGTGGCTAATGGAGGCTGTCAGAGGTGCGGTTAGGGTTTGGGATGTGCGGCGGTGGCTGGAGAAGGTGCGGCGATGGGTTTTGTTGGGTGTCGGCACTGGAGGTGGAAACCTGGGTGGTCGGCGGCATTAGAGGTGACGGTTTGGGTGATCGGCAGCTAGGGTTAGGGTTTCAAGAAGAGGTTGGCGGCAGTGGCTCTGATACCATGTTAAAAATAATGGGAAGCCATACCCTAATGGGTAGACAAATATTCTCATTTATAATAAAACTAGGAAACTACTATTACAATCATACACCCACACACACCGGATAATAATTATATAATAACAATAACAATAATAATAATAATAGTAAGCTACTAACAGCCTAAAGGTCAAGTTGGGCGCTTCCCAAGTACTTTCGAAAAAACTCAACTTTGCATAAGCCATCCTCTTGGTCTAGAGAATATTATAAACCTATTTAGTATTTGCAACATCACCACAATGATGACCTTCAAGCCTCACCGTCCTAATCTCCTATAATACTGAAGGAGCAGCCCAGTGTGCTGAGACATGCAGTGTGGATGCATTCTGGGGGCAAGGAGAAACAAGTTAGAACCATGAGAGTTCAACCATTAGAGATCGACCTCAAGTCCATCTTGGTGATCCAAACCGTTCATCTGGTAAAACTTATTGAGAATATCATTCACGTAAAAAATTTGGTCAATCGAACATCAATAACTACATTATCTGAACACATTTATCTAAAATAAAATAGATGGTCTATTTTAAAAATTACATTAGCCATCCAAATAATTGTTATGAGATAGTATAGTTACCAATGTCCAATCAGCTATTCTCAACATGCTCTACATGATGAATGGTCCATATCATCGAGATGGACTTGAGATGGGCCCATAATAGTGGATCTTTATGCTAAAGTTCAAAATGGAAACTTCAGAGAAGACTAATCCTTATAATATTACA
Organism: Heliamphora pulchella; assembly: GCA_032270985.1. Taxonomy (NCBI): domain Eukaryota; kingdom Viridiplantae; phylum Streptophyta; class Magnoliopsida; order Ericales; family Sarraceniaceae; genus Heliamphora; species Heliamphora pulchella. The sequence goes on along the minus strand of JAULJZ010157170.1, from coordinate 26,822 downwards.
AATCCTCCCAAACCTATGAATACTAAAAAAGGAAAATAAGAACCGGAAACTATTCCTAATTATTGAAATTAAAATAAAAATATAATATTATATCAAATTAGGAAACCAAATAAATAGAAAATGCCGACGGCATCAGATTCTGATCATTCTGTAACTCTATTCCTTCCAAATATTCCGAACCATGGTCACGAATCCACAATTCACAGTAATTTAACTTTCTCAATGTTACCAAATACCTTGAAAGGGGTTCAACTTTCAAGTAAGAAAAGAGCATTTGGATGGGTCACCCCAAGCTAAAGCCAAAACAATTCAGCTTTGGATATTGCACATTATATCGCATAAATTACTGTATACTTACAATTCGGCTTTGGATATTGCATATTATGTCGCATAAACTACTATATACTTACAATTCAGCTTTGGATATTCCAAACCAACACTTGATGTGGAGACCACCACACTTGTGACTTGTGAGTATGTGGTAATCTATGTGGTCACGTACTTACGAGTTTAGTAGGCATCAAACCAACACTTGATGTGGATCCCACGACACTGGTAAGCATGTGGTAGTTTATACGGGTATAATATTCAATGTCCCTAGAGTTTTTGAAGCCAAAATTCTAAACAAAGCACATTAGGAAATTGTGCAACTGTGAAAGGGAGAGAGAAAAGGGGGGGGGGGGGAACAAAAAAAGCATCGAGGACTTCATTGATGCATCTCAATAGAGTTGGCCCAAGTTGATTCTGTTAATTTGGGAGTCTTCAACTAGTGTTGGACCTAAAATAAAGAGCTTAATTACAAAAAGGAAAAAAAAAGATCCAAATTGAGAGTTTCCAATGGGGTTTGATCTGCTTAATGCAACTTGATCCCTCATTTTTTGTCCACTTTTCTGCCTTTTCATGTGATTCAACAGCAATCTATCATAGATACATATAAACGAGTCTACATAGATAGATATAAAGCAGTTTGTGTGCAAAATAGACGATAGAAGAATGGGATTTGACATTTTGACTATTAATCAAGAATACTCTTTGTGTCCTATATTTAGATGCAAGATAGATATTCAGACAAATAGTCCGGATTGGACACATCTATATTATCTAATTTTATACTATCTTATAAAGAGAGAATACTCATTTGGTGTTTTCCATTTCGAATCTATGTGAATTTTTCATAATTCCTAAATTATTCCCATCTCCCTCACTCCCTTTCTCTTTAGAAACTACCTATAACCGCCTATTCTCTCTCCTCTCTCTACAAAATATCTATTAAATTTTTTTTTAATTATTTAATTTTAATATTATAACTCCTTTACATTTTACATTTTACATTTGCATACTCATTCGTGTGTGCCAACCGCTAGTAATTCTTTATATAAGGATAACTAACAAAGGGAAAGCGTAGGATCAAAGAAAAGGGATTAGAGAGGATAAGATTAGTTATGAGAAACTTAATTCCTCTTAATCTCTTCCAATCAAACAACCACGAGAGTGAATAAAGAAATGACAAACAATGCAACATGATCATTTATGAAAAACTTAATGTCTCTTAATATTATCTTCCAATACAAACATAGCAAGAAGGTACTCACTAGAACGGCCTTATGGGCCGGGACGGGAACTGGGTTGGCCGCCGGTTTACCGGAGCCGTCATCGGAGGCGACCAAAACGACGTCGGTGAAGCAGGGAGTAGGGCGTAGGAGGTGGTGGTGGAAGGGGGTCCAAAACCTAAGGAAGGCGACTTTGGCCTTGAGATCTTCGATCTCGCGCTTGAGCTCTTCCTCGGTCTCGCTGGCCTCCTCGTAGCACTCCCTGCACGTGCCGGCGTCACGTGCTTCGTACTCCTCCTTGCAGGAGACGCACTTCATCGTCCCGCCGTCGTCCGCCTCCCAGTCCGATCCGAACTCCATCGCCGATCTCCGGCGGCGGTTTTGGTCATTAGGGCGGTTCAAAGGTTGGGATTGGAGTTTTTATGGGCGAAAAGAAAAAAGGCGTTGAGATATTAAAGGATTTGGACGTGAGTGTATCTGGTGTAGCGGATGCACCATTATTGTTTACGTTTTTTTTTTTCTCAAGTGAAATTCCAAACATAGCTACTCATTATTGTACCGGACAGTGTATCGATTTTTTTATTTTTATAATACGTATTAATATTGGTGAAATATCAAATATCATTTTAAATTTATCGCTATAAGATATTATATATAGATTGTAAAAATTTTAGGTTATACTAAATTCTTTTTAATTAATTGTATGAAAATTCAAAGTATTTTTATTTGGCTATAACTCTTCTTTGGTTAGAATAAGATTAACAAGATCTTGAGTTGTTTAAGAATCTTGATTAGGATCTAGCTTGTGTCGATCCTAGTATGATATGAATAGAGAGTCATTATTTAAATATGAGTTCGAGGTACAATTATCTAAGTTGAAGGTACAAACAAACAAATGAAGATTCAACAGAAGCTTTTAGTTGTATGACCGCTCGAGTGCCCAAAGGCCCGCTCGAGCGGACCTCAAGAAGTTTTAATAAGTTTGAGATTCTTTCATTTTAATAAGTTTGAGATTCTTTCAGCTAGAGTTTTCGGGGTGACCTATATATAGGTCATTAAGTAGCTACGAAAACACTTTTGACACTTCAATATCCAGAGCTCCAGTTTATATTCAGAAGTGTTTTTCGTGTCTAAAAAGATCAAAGATCATTCGTAACAAATCTTAGAAGGTGCTTTAAGTTCCGACGAAAGATTTTACCTGAGAAGCTGTTTCAAGGATTCGTTGCAGTCGAAATCAAGTGGAGAACAGTGAACGTGAATTCGGCATACAAGTTTAGGACTATTGGATTGAGAACTCGATCAGAAGTCTGTAAGTTGTATTGTAACTATTCGACTTTATAATGTTTAATCTTGGACTTGGTAGTCTCGTGATTTTTTTATCTGTGTTAGGTTTTTTCACATAAAAAATCTGGGTGTGTGTGTTTTCCTGAGGAGTTGAGGACTACATGTTAGATGTCGAGGAGCTCTGTCTGTTTCTCGATGCTAAGCTTCCCGATAAGTTTAAAATGCCCGACATAGAGAAATTCGATGGGACCAGAGATTCGTTGATCCATTTAAGGATGTACATGAAAACCCTGTCACTGATAGGGGTCAGTGATCAATTAAAGGCTCAGTTCTTTCAGCGGTCTTTGTCAGGAGCTGCTTAGAAGTGGTTTCTATCTATGAATGCTGTAAAGACGAGAACCTAGTGTAGAAACCTCAATTTGATTTCGCCTAATTTTAGGTTAATTCGGGTGAATCCGATGATAAAATTTGGTGCAATGGTGTTTCTAAATGATTCTCATGGAATGATTCAAGCTCAGTATTCAATCAAATGATCAAATTCTTCAAACCAGGGAACCCACTCTGTCCAACCCTTAAGCCGCCAACTTTGAATTGTGGGACCGCCAATTTTGATTGTTGCGACCGTTATAAAAACGTCTTAAAAACCCTAGAAAAGGTAGCGACCGCCATCTTCGAACCTTGGGGTCACCAACTCGGTTGTGGTGACCGCCATAAAAAACCTTTGGAAACTTGTTTTTTGTGGCGACCACCAACTCTGATAATGGCGATCGTCAACTCAAAAAATCACGACGTGTCCTAGAATCGTGCCAGCATCTCATTAGTTGATGAACTCTATAAATACCATATCTCTGGTACGTTTTTTAGAACAAATTTGGAGAGAGGGGTACTCTGTCGAAGTACTGAAGAGTACGAATCTTGACGCCGACACCCTGCTGCTTTGCCGAAGTACGAATCTCAGTAAACCGATACTCTACCGAATTCTTAATTCATCGACTGGAATTGGAACATTCCTCGAGGATTGGACGGTTAATCACCATTCCCCGACTTAAGGATTCACCCAGATTGTAGTGATTTAGGTATTTTTCTAGATCCCCAACCTTTCTTTCTTTATTTTTTCTCTTTTGGAGTGGTCGGGTTAACTTCAATATTTTATAATTCTTGTGTAGTGATCTAGATATTCTATTTAGTTTGTTGAATTGTAAGCATGTAATTACTCATGATAAGCATGATTAGTTCAAATTAATTTAATTGATATTTGTCACAATCCAAGTAATCTTAATTTCATTTTGTCCACATTGCACATTTGCACCTAGTATATTGTTAATTCCACCATTCATTAAAATAGTGCCAACATGCTCCACGGTTGTGATTTCTAATATCACTATTGTTATATTTAGGCACTAACATCTATGTGGTCGTAATTATTAATATTACGCTCACATATTATATTTTCTTTGTTATGTGTGTAATTATTACATTTTCATGTAATAATTGCTACATTCTTGTTTTGTTTTAGTTTAATTTTAGTTCCATAGCATCATTTTACTACTTATCACATTTTGTTCGTTTTTAGTATGTGACTTGCAATAAAACTTTTGATATATTTAACATCTAGATAATTTTAAAAAATTTTTTTTGAAGCCATATTATGCTTATTTTAGGATATTACATATAGTTACCTTTATGCGATAAGGTTTGGATTTAATGAATTTTGAAGTATATCTCTTCATTTGATATCATGTTTAGGATAGTTTAGGTTATTTGGTAATATTGCATGCGTTTTGCTCCATGTTTCATTTAGTTAGAGTTTACATGTCGTAGGATTTATGATTTTCTTTGCTACTTGTTTTGTTTGGCGTTCTATATACACATGTTATGTATTTTTCTTATTTGATTTTGGATGTTCTCTCTTTGTATTCATTTTCTATATTTGTATGCACTTGAGAAATCTAATTAAGAACCAATGATGATTAGCAGATGCCAATCTCACGGTTGGGCGAACGGGGTGCCTAACACCTTTCTCAGTTCGTACCTTAGCCTCCGAACCCTTGTTTTATCTGGTTACCATTTTAAAGATCAGTGGCTCATTTTGTTTTTCTTGGTTGTTCTTAAAAATCGAGTGGCGACTCCATTTTTTACAAAAAGGGTAATCAAAACCTTTTGATTTTCATGGTGTTAAATATTTTCAAAATAACTCTTGAATTCCCTATTTTTGAATGAAACCCAAGATTTTAGTGCCACACCTTATAGGACATTGCTACTGCATTCGTCAACCAGTATAACTACAACATTTAGCTCGACGTTACCACTCGGGAACTCGAGACTACCCGACAAGAGGCCAAAGAATTTTTTGTTAAGTTTTTGACTCGATGGAAGGTTAAGACAGCAAAAATGACAAATCGACCCACTGAGAAGGAACAAGTGAGAATAGTGGTGAAGAACTTGCAACCACAATTCCGCAAATATCTGATAACGCAGCCGCTGATGACATTTGAGCAAGTTTTCGATGTTAGGATACAGATAGAAGATGCATTGCAGTCTAGAGCTATTGAGAAAGGAGAATCGAGTCAAAGAGAAGTTCAGAAGCTATATGCCAATAATCCGAACAATGCCACCAATGCCGTGAACCGAAGCTATAAAGTGAACATGCTGATTCCCAACCCGAATCAAGCTAACCCACCTCTCCAGCTAGCTACCTAAAATTAACCCTGCAACCAAAAGAGAACTTTCACCCAACTAATTGTACCCTTGTCTTCTATTTTAAGCCGACTGATTGAGAGAGGTTTTCTAAAGCCTTTGGAGTCGACCCCGCCTCCGAATCTTTTGTCGCCCAGATACAATCCAACCTAGTACTGTGCCTTCAGCCAGAGAAATGGTCATTTAATCAACAATTGCATGAGACTTCGACACGAGATTTAGGATTTAATAGATAACAATGTGATTCATCCACCCACTGCTGTTCAGAAATCAAATGTGACCACCAATCCTCTGCCGAATCATGCAACTCAGCAGAATGTGAATGTCATCGAAAAAGGGTCAAAAAGTTTTGATCATACAAAATTCATAGTCTCTACAACAAAATTGAAGCCAGTTACGATTTTGCAGTCCAGTCAAGAGGTGTTGTTAATCAATGACCTTATTCAAGATCTGATAGATGATGATTTTGATAATTTTTCGATCTTTATCGTCCATGAAGAAGAAGTTTCTCCACTGGTCATTGGTAATGATGAAGAAGATGAAGAAACCAAGTGTGAGTGAGAGGATTTGGCGCGCCTTGAGGTATTAGATGAGTTGGAGAAAGGTGGAATTGACATCAAATGGCATGTCCCGACCATTCTAAGTGATGATACAGCATGGCACTGAGGGAAAGCCTGGTACGGGAAAGCCGAGTTGAGTTTTAGAGTTGAAGAGGCAGAGAAAGCAGTGTAAAAAATAGGAGAATCTTCGAAAGGAAAGGAAGTCGATAATGAGAGTAGACAGAAGAGAATTTGTCAATCAGTAAGAAGAGTGAGAAGAAAGAAGAGCAAGAAGAGAAATAGAAAGACTCACCCTAGGTGAACTCGTTGGGAACCGCAAGTTTTATGTTCGATCCCTTATATACATCATCCCTCTTCATAAACCGAAATCAAGAACTCCTCTACCCAAAGAGCCGGCTTTATGTTCTCTCGACGTAGAGAAAATCTTGTACCAAGAAGAGAACGATATCTGAAAATTGGAAGAAATAGAGCAAAAATTCATAGATATAGAGTATGATGAAGGAGAAAACGTGTCGGAATGGCACCCGATTGTGGAGGAACCGTGTGACCATAGAGGTTCTTCGGAATCTTGGGTCACTCCTCTGCCATATGACTACAAAGATCCATTTGATGAGGTATCATTGCCACAACTCTTCGAACTAGAGACTGCTATCAGTGAAGAATCCCATTAGTTTGCGCAAAATATAATGGAAATCGAGGAGGATCTCTGGGGACTCGAAGGAATTAGTAAGGAAGATAATCAAGGAATTGCCAGCATGGACGACTTTTGGACTTTCTAGAGAAAGACATACCCAGTGGTTGAAATTCGAGAAGTGATCGACCAATTGGAGGGCTTGTGGGAACCCGAGGAGCAAGTTGAACACCTGATAAGAAGCGGGAGGCATTTTAAGCCCGCACAATTAGAAAAGGGGCAACCAAGTAGGGACATGGAGGAGCCAAGAAAGCAAGCAGAGAAACCGAGCAGCGAAGAAAAAGATATAGTTCTGAAGCAGCTCAAGAAGACGTAGGTGAATGTGAGCATTTGGGGGCTACTCATGGCTTCCCATAAGCATTGGCAGGCAGTTTTGAAGGCTCTCAATAGTGTGGACATTCTGATCGACGTCTCCCCATACCAGTTGGTTGGAATGCTCATACCTGATAAACAGTCTAATGTCATTGCCTTCAGTGATATGAATTTTTCAGCAGAAGGGCCATCCCACAATAAGTCGTTACATCTAACCGTCCAGTGGTTGGGGAAGTGGGTGCCAGTTGTCTTGGTTGATAATGGTTCCGCTCTCAATGTGTGTCCGCTACTAACTGCTTACTATCTGGGACTGAAGATGCAAGACTTCAAGCTGAGTGCGCAAGGAGTACGTGCCTATGATAATACAAGAAGAGATGTGTTGGGCTTGGTAACTTTCACTATGATAGTGGGTACGTTGGAAATTGAGATAGAATTTCATGTTCTTGATGTGTCGGCCTTGTTTCATCTTTTGTTGGATAAGTCATGACTGCATGATTCAACAGTTAGAACAGCTCCATCAACCCTACACCAACAAGTGAAGCTAATCAAGGAAGAAGTAACTATTACCATTCTGGGTGAAACTGGCTTGCCGACCCTTATTAGTGACACTACCCAGCTCCTCAAAATCCAACACGGGGAGGAGGATCTCCTTCTAAATGGGTTCGACTACGATAAAACCAAGGCTATCCAAGTTCTGATGAATGAAGAAAAAAACTACGTATACCCGAAAGTTGTAGCTATATGAAGGCAATGTCCTATTTTTTGGGAATGGGACTGGGTAAGCATTTGCAAGGAATTTTGAAACCAATCCCCACTAACCATAATCATCACAGATACAGATTAGGGTACAAAACAGAGAAGGAAGAACTGAGTATGGGAAAATGCAGGTCGACTATGAATGGGCGCTTTGTCAAAGAAGGGGATGATTTCCCTTATTGTGGATTTCCCGAGCTTTGGATAGAGGAGAAGACTAAACAAAAGTTACTGGGGTTGAAAATTTTTTTCGGTCATCAGTTGTCTGACGGCGAGGAAGAAGTAGAAATATAACATATGAGATTCACTGAAAAAGTGCCAGCAGATTGGGTAATCCATTGCGAGAACGGAGATCTGTGTTCTTTCTTCAATGAAGAGATGGCCCGAGTGCATATAGGCAACGTGGAAGATAAGGACGTGCTAATGATGGAAACCGATGCGCTTATGGAATACACCACACTAATCATAGATGCTGTTCAAATGAAAAAAGAGTCAATTTTTTAAGTCTTTTCTTATGCATGATGTAACAAGTGGATTAAACTCCGAGTCTGTTAAACCTGTTTTCATCGAGTCTGTGAATAATGTCTATAACAATGAGTCTACCGGGAATGCGTTTGTCAGCATCCTGAACCCATTTTGCTTTGAGTCTCAGGTTGTAACTCCTTTTAAAATCAATAAAATGAAATCGAATCTTGTTTACTTTGTTGTGCCTCAAATATTTTGCATTGATTCTGAAAATTTTGAAGCATTTGAGGAGGATATCTCCCAAGAATTAAAGTTTTTAATTGAAAAGGAAAAAGAAATTCGGGCTATACCTGTAATTGAAGAAACTGTTTTAATAAATCTTAATAATGAAAAAGACCCACAACTAGTTCAGGTCGGTTCTACACTATCTTTGAAAAAACGTGAACAATTAATATTTTTATGAAAAGAATTTAAAGAAGTTTTTCCATGGTCCTACGAAAATATGCTCGGCATAGATCCCGACATTGTATAGCACCAAATTTCCCTTTACCTTGATGCCAAACCCATCAAGCAAAAGCTTAGAAAGATCAGACCAGATTGGGCTTTCAAGATCAAGGAAGAGGTTACCAAGTAGATAGACGCTAGATTTCTCATGGTTACAGAGTATCCAAAATGGGTTACCAACATTGTCCCGGTGCCAAAGAAAGACAGAAGGATTCGAGTATGTGTCGACTTCAAAGATCTTAACATAGCTAGACCCAAGGACGACTTCCTTCTTTCCCACATAAACATATTGGTAGCCGACATCGTAAAAAATGAGCTCTTGTCTTTCATGGACAGATTTTTAAGCTTCAATCAGATTTTGATGGCGTCAAAAGGTCGAGAGAAGACTACGTTTACGACACCTTGGAGCACCTATTGTCATAAAGTCATGTCATTTGGGCTAAAGAACGTGGGAGTAACCTACCAAAGGGTTACGACCACATTGCTACACGACATGATACACAAGAAAGTAAATGTATATGTGGATGACATGATTGTGAAGTCTAAAACCCGAGAAGGATATGTCGTTGCACTAAGGAAATTTTTTCGAGCAGATCAAGATGTACAGGATGCGTTTAAACCCACAATAGTGTGTCTTTGAAGTTACAACAGGGAATATGCTCAGATTTATGATCATGCAGCGAGGTATAGAGGTAGGCCCATCAAAGATCAAAATTATCCTTGAAATTCCTTCTTCAAGGACTGAGAAGGATGTAAGGAGTTTCTTAAGGAAGATTCAGTTCATCAGCCGATTTATTGCTAAGCTGATCACTATCTGCGAACCTCCGTTCTGAATTTTGAAGAAAGGGATCACGTTTCAATGGGATCAGCAGTGTCAAGGCGCCTTTGATGCCATACGAAAGTATCCGTAGAACCCTCCGGTCCTGTCACCACTAAAACCCGACAATCCTTTGATACTGTACCTATCAGTGACTGATTCAGCAATGGGGTGTATGCTTGCACAATAAGACGAAGCCAAGATACAAAGTGCTGTCTACTACTTGTGTAAGAAGATGCCAAAATGCGAACACCGGTATACACCCTTGGAGAAGACTTGCTAGGCACTAGTCTGGGCATCCAGAAAGTTACGCCATTACATACTAGCATACCGAGTTGTTCGAATCACAAGGATGGACCCGCTCAAATACCTCTTCAAAAAGCCAGCACTAACAGGAAAGTTGGCTCGTTGGTTGTTGATGTTAGCTGAATTCGACTTGCAGTACGTCACAAGGAAATCCGTGAAAGGGAGAGCCGTTGCAAAAAATTTGGCCGTTGAAGAAGAAGAAGAACCCGAGTTTGAGTTTTTTGATGAACAAGTGTTGAAAATTAAGAAGGATCTGTGGACCTTGTATTTCGATGGAGCCTCGAACCAATACGGATACGGGATAAGGATACTCCTCATCACCCCCGATGATTTTCATATCCCTTTGGCTTTTAAGTTGAGTTTTGAGGTCACTAACAATCAAGCCGAGTATGAAGCTTTTTAAGCTGGATTGAAAGTCGCATTGGAACTAGGGACATGAAAATTAGAGGTCATAGGAGACTCAGCTTTAGTCGTCTCTCAAGCAAAAGAAGAGTAGAAGATTAAACAAGAAAAGTTGATCAAGTATCACCGAGAACTCGAGTTAATGATTCCCTGCTTTGAGAGTGTAGTGTTCGCCCATATCCCGAGACTACAGAACAAGTTTGCCGACGCCTTGGCCACTCTGGCATCAATGATAGACATACCACCCGGAGTATGGATGAGACATTCGGAGATTCAATAGAGGGATACACCTGCAATCAGTAAAATTGTCACTACACAAGAAGTTAGTGACCGGCTACCATGGTATCATGACATTCGAAATTTCATTGAGAAATAAGAGTATTCTAGTCGAGCTAACAAAAAATACCAAAGGGAAATTTGGAGACTTGCAACACAATTTGTGATATGTGGAGAGAGACTATACAAGAGAGGATATCTGGGGGTTAATAAGCTTTGTGTTAACACAGAAGAGGAATACGAGTTGATGAAAGAAATTCACAGAGGAGTTTGCAGACCTCACATGAGTGGGATGATGCTGGCTAAAAAGATCCTACGCCAAGGATACTTTTGGAAGACGATGGAGACAGATTGTCACTAGTTTGTTCGAAGATGCCGAAAGTGTTGGGGCAAACTACCAAGATCTTAAGATTATGTCTATGATTTTAGTCAAAAAAAATTGGACAGGCAATGTGGCGTCGGGATTTAGGGTTCGGTTTAAAACTAAAATAGGGAATTCAGGAGTTATTTTAGAAACTTTTTAACACCTTGAAAACTAAAAGATTTTGAAAACTCTTTTAGTGAAAAAGTGACGCAGCATGACCATCGTTTGTCGCCCGTTACCGTCGCCCATCAGCGTCGCTGACTTGCTGAAGAACAAAAGAGACAGGCACAAAGACTGATAAAAGAAATTAAAATTTTGAGTCTTTGAGTTTGACTCAGCAACGCTTCAGAAATCACAAGCAGCTAGGGCAGCAAATGATGATTGATGGGTTTGCCAGTTTGGGTGAATTTTTTGGGGTGAGCATTGTTTTTAATTTGGATTTAGTTTTGAGTTGCTTTAGATTGGGCTCCTAATTTTAATTGCTTATTATTTTATTATCTATACCAAATCTAATAAAAGATAGGAAAATTTAAGGATTAGGGTTTTTTTTAGACATGATAAGAGAATTAGCTCCAACACTTTTGTTTTAATTGATTTAGTCCCATCAAATTTAAAATTATTTTATTATATTTAATTTGCCTCTATTAAAGAGATTATCATTCAAAAAGGAACTTGTGAAATACTATTTGAAAATTGTGGGTTTCAAAATTTGGAAAGTTATAGTTTGGCAATCTACTAAATCATATTGGTACCCACAGAATATCCAAAGATTTCGTATCATCAAATTTGAAATAGAATTCTTTTTAAATGGGTTTCTCAACTGCATCAATTGTTTATCCCACAAATCATTGGTATTGCAACCCCAAATATTGAAGCTGGTTGAAGGTATCTAAGGAGGTTGAAGTTGGTCGAATAAACAAGGTCTTTTAATGTATTTATGAGTTTATACTTTTTGATTTTTTTTTTTGTGTTTTTATTATCCAGTCGGCCACACTGTGATTATAGCATCAATGTTTATTTTTGGATGTTGTAATTCACCAAATAATGCAAAGCTGAAACACCGAGTCTGGGTCTATGTCTTGCATTGGGAAAGATGAATAATTATACTAAATGACTGATACATATCTAGAGTGAAGGGGGGACAAACTGGGTATGGTAAAGTTGGTTTATTAGTATAATTGATAATTTTTATCAGTAGAATATGATTTACCACTGATATATATCAAAAGCAGAAACACCGAATGGAGGGGGCCAAATGTATCGGTTATATATTTATCAATCCTGAACACTTAGTATGATTTTTCGTTGATACTACAGTGTGTTATATTCATGCAGTACAATATCTTTCATAGAAGGGAATGGATGGGATGTTGGTGTTGATGTGCAAGTATGGATCTCTTACCGCGGCAATACCGGTGGGGCGCAATTGAATGTACGAGTGAATTTTGAGTAAATTGTGCAACAAATAAAAGACTTTGGAAATTGGGTCTTTTTCTTTGACAAATGTATCACAAATCTTAACCCACGAATAAATGAATACATATCTTGAACACAGATAAGTGATAAATGTATCACCTATCTATTACACACAAATAAATAAAGTACTAATAAATGTATCATTGATCAATCAATGATCTATTTCAAATCAAAAATTATATAAGCACTGATAAATGTATCATTGTTAAAGTTATCAGTGCTAGTATAATCTAGAAAGGCTCTCTTGTATGCTTGGATAAAAATTGAAATGGCTCACCAATGACTCATTTCTGTGTATGATCTGCATATATTTTCAAAAATAAGTATAGTTATTGAAGATTATGGAAGAATAATAATAACAATTACACAATGTTGAACTGAGCAAAAAGCAGTTTATGTAGTTTGCGATTCTCTGAAAATACACCACGGATGATAGCATCCAAAAACGCACTATCAAATGAAGCATTCAAAATTCATTTCAGAACATATGAATTGCATGCACCCAAAAACTATGTCTATGCACTTTCCAAGATATTGAAGACTAATATATTTTCCTAAATTCAAAAGAAAATCTAGAAACTTGAGCAGCAATCTTCAAAGCTCAACTGCTACAGAATGGTTTAGGTCTATGCTTATCTGCATTCTACATTTGCAGCAGCATTGATAAAGTATTAAAGTGTTACAACTAAAAATTCCAAACAATGAAGTTCCAAATGGAGAAACCACTAACATAGAGAAATTAATTAAAGATGTATATGCATAGGGATAGCAGAGTCGTAATAAAATTCAACAACAGATTGGGAGATAGGGGTGCCTTTCTATATAATAGTCCCGAAAAACTTGCAACAAGTTTTCCATTTAGATGCCGGCAACCACTTAAAAGCACTGTGCTAAAAGATTCCGACGAAGACTTTATTAAAGAGGTCTTATCATTGATTCATAATTAACACCCAATCTCGCGTAAGGCATCCAAGCTTGCTCACCCAAAAAAACGATCGAAAAAATGCATCAACAATTTGCAAGGTACAAAGGCATCTTGATGTTAGCTCTAAAATTGCTTCTTCCTGTCAGTCATAATAATACTGCAACAGTCAGTATCTATCTTTTGAAAAGTTTCCACATCAATTGTACTCATTTTTGGTTTATTTTTTACTAAGTAACAATTTATTTCTCAGTTCGAGTTATTCAGTCCGAGCCACTCGACTTATCCCTTTGATCAGTCATGATATTTTATTATTATTATTATTATTATCATCATTATATTGGTTATGAGGATCTACAATAACTATCATTGTTACATCTATTTTTTCTTTAAAAAAAATGTATTCCAATCATAATATTGATGTTGAGTTAACGTGATTTTTTTATATGTAAATTTCTTAATAAACTTTATAATATAAACGTATTAAAATTTTAAAATAAGTTGTCTTAAACACCATAAATTTGAATGTCAAGTGACAGATGACATTCTCAAAATGGCACGTGCTCTTAATGCAAGTGGATAAGGATCAGATGGGCCTGATTAAAGGGTTCCACTGCCACTAGTGTTAACCAACTTCTAGTGGGCTGAACTTGGAGCTTGATAGATTTAGTCTATGTTTTGATTAGTTTTTTTTTTATTTTTAAATGTTTTGATTTTTTTATAAAAAAATGCATGTAAAAATATGTAAAAAAAGTCAAAAAAAGACTATATTAAATCAAATCAGTTAACTTTTTTAAAGACTTAACTTTAAAGTTAAGTTAAGCCAAACAAAGGCGCCAAACAAAGGCTTACATGGGCTCTGTTTGCCATTTTAAAAAAGTGGGTGATTCTATCTACACAATTTAAATATTTTTTATTATGAACCTATTCTTATTTAAAATTTCTAAATTAGCCAAACAAATTATATATAAAAAAAAAAGATATCAAATTGCATAGTATACCTACACTCTCAACCCTTTTCTCTTTCTCTCATCTTCACTCACACTCAATTCAAAAAACTCCAATTGGTTGCCATTCTCATTCCACAATTCTTTGATTATGATGGCTGTGGAAAGATGTAGTAGAAGTAACAAAGAAGCTATATAATTAATTAGAGGAAGAAGTTATAAAATCATAATTCTTTGTTGCGATTGTGCACGATTCTTTGTTTTTTTTTTCAACAAGTGTTCGGCTAATTAGGGTCGAATATAATTCATTTGTTCAGTCTTAGACGACTTAATAAAAGATCTATATTTGGCTATATAGGTCCGAACATAACTTATTAATTTGTTTGGGCACGTGTAGCTGAACATAAAGTTTTTGATCAATCGTCTAAGACCAGACAGGCAGATTTATTACAAAAACAAAAAATTCACATTTGAAAAACATCATTGAAATCTTGTTAATTTGGAATACACGTACTGAAATGATAAAAACAAAAATAAATGTATTTAAATGTTAAAAAACTAAAATAAAATAAGTGTGTACAAATGATAAAACTAAAAAAAATAGAAAAAAAAGGAAGAAAAAATTACTACTTTGGAAGACTGTATTTTGGATGAACATGTTGGTCTTATTATCTGATATGACTTATGAGGAGAAAAGAAGTTTTTCCATTTGTATGTTACCACAATGTTGCATTTAGTGCAATGCAAGAGAGATTTCTTCTCTTATGGCAGCAATTTTCGGTCGATTTAACTGACTAATTTACGAAGTGAAATAAGCGAGCCAAGCGGCGAAGGTAGCAATTGGAGGATTTGGCCTTATTGATTAGGGGCGGGTATTCTTATCTAATTTCCGTAATTAGCTGACTGAGCCTATATTTGGACAAATTTTTTTTTATAGTTTTTTGGCTTTTGAGTTTTTTTTATATAAAAGTAAATGTAGAAAGATATAAAAAAGTCAATTGATTGTAATAGAAAGTCAAACGAGTAGACTTTCTAAGAGGTTTTTAAGTTAAAAACCCTAAAAAAAAAAAGCTTGTTCAAACATAGGTTGAGTCACTAATTAAAAAAAGACATATAGGAAAAGAAGATTAAGACTTCTGCAATTAGATAAGTTGAGTAAAGAGTCAATGAAGTTAATTAGGTAGGAAATAAAAATCAGCCAATTCCGAGAGTACAAACAAATAGAATGTGATCGGCCTAACAAGTCCAAAAAAAACATATTTGTTTAGTAACAAATGCTGGAACATTGTTGATTTGTGCGGTCATTAAAGTCCAAACATAACTTATTTGTCTAGCTCTAATTGTTTGAACAAATCTTGAATAGGAATGGCAATAGGACGTAGTGGGGCCGAGAATTAGTTTTTTCATTCTCATTCTTTATTTGATTGGGGTGGGGACGGAAGAAAATATTAGGAAAGTAACGAGAAACGAGGCGGGTATTGAGATATTTTGGGTATGATTTTTAAGGTTTAAAAGAGTAATATTAATAAAAGTTATAAATAATATAATAAATAAAAAATCATAGTTAATGAATTAATATAACTAAATATAAGAAATAAAAAAATTAGAGATAAATATAATATTTTAATATTTTAGACTTATTGTATTTATAAAATATATATTTTATACATATATTATTATTTAAAAAATATTTATTTTATGTAATAGGGGGCGGGGCGGGGAGTGCAAATACCATTCACACTCCGTTTGTTATCGGAGGCAGAGAAAACTTTATAAAGCGAAGAGGGGTCAGAGCGGGGTCGAGGTGGGACGGGAGAAATTGCCATCCCTAATCTTGAACGACATCCGCTTAAAAATCTAAAAAAACATACATAAATTTTGAAAAAACTACACTTCTAGTACATATTTGGTCATTTTGTCCCATTCAAACTCACAATTCATAATGTAGAGAAAGAAGAAGGAGAAGGAAGAGGATAGTGGCAATGGCAGACTGGACAAAGTAATTTGTTAGGGTTTGGGGTGGTTATGAGGGGAGGGTAGTTTGAAAATTATGGAGTGTCTAAAGTAAAATTCTAAATTTTAAATTAATGGGGTGGCTGTATTTAGTAGGTGAATGTACTTGGTAGGTGAGTGTACTTAGGAACTTTGTGTGTATTTAGAATTACCCTTTAAAAGTTTTTTGTTTAAAAAATATACATTTATTTTTTAAGTTATAGTTTTGGCATCTTTAAAAACTTTATTAATGTTTAACTTGTTTTTTTTTAAAGAAAAATACATATACACACCTCAAATGATTATTTTTTAAAATAAGATAATTATATTATCATCAATTAAAAAGTCAATTTTACTCCAAAAAAAAAAATCCATGTCAGTATCACAAACACTACAATCTAAAATAAAAAACTAAAAGTATAGATGTTTCGATAAAAAGCAAAAAAACATACCCTAAACAAATTATTCCAAACAATCAATCTCACTTCTTTTTTTCCTAAAAAATATTAAACCTCTTAAAAATTAAGATTTTTAGACATTCCAAACATAGTTGAGATATTTGGAGAGGCATTATTAAAGGTATGATTTCCCTTTTAACACAACTTGGCTCTTAGGGATTATTTGTTTAGCTAAATTAAAACATAAGATGTAGAAGATATATTATATTATTTACTTATTATGAAATATATAATAAGACATAATTTAGGAGAATTAATGAGATTATTTATTTATACTATTATAATATGAAAATTCTAAAGAGTTGCACATATTCTTTTTGGTAAACCTATCACACCACTAGTTATTTTTATTTTTATTTTTACAGAGAATTCACTTATTAATTAAAAAGGGTAAATATGTAAAATCTTACTTTACTTTAAAGAATGAAAATATGAAGTTAGCTATATACGCTTGTGTTTGGATTAACTTTTTTACTATAGTTTTTTTTTAGTGAATTTTTTTCAGTATTAGCTCAAATAAGTTTTTTTTTTATATTCCACCCATCATGAGAAAATAGAAATATAAATTTTTTTTTCTCAAAACATAAAAAGAGTTTATATAAAATGAAAAAAAAAACAATTTAAGTAGACTTTTTGGCTTTTTTTAGTTTTTTCGTTTTTAGTGACATTTTTCCAAATTTAGCCTTAACGGACATACTTTTTAAAATTTTCTCATCACAAGCAAATAAAATAAAAATAAAAATTTAAACCAAAATATAAAAAAAATTCAAAAAAAAAAACCTCCAAAAAAAACCACATAGCCTTTTAGTCCAAAGATAGGCTAAATAGATAAAAAGACAGGGAATTGAAGAGAGAAAATATAGGAAGTGAATATTGTAACTACTGTTATTAAAAGCGCGCACACATTGCCTATATATGATATAGTATTTGGTCCTTGTTTGGGCTAATATTTTTTTATTTTATTTTTGGTTTATGAGCCATCAAAAAAGCCAATACTGTTTGGCCCAAATTAAGGCCTTTTGCAACCCGGCTTAAAACTGAATTTTTTTCTTTTAAATAATTTTAAGTCAAATAAATAAGAAGTTTGTTTGGTATACTTTCAAAGTGATTCAAAAGGTAAAAGCTTATTGATTTAAAAGTAGTTTTAAATCAAATAAATAAAAAAAATTGTTTAGTATACTTTTAGGTGAATTAGTTACTTTTTATATTTCCTAAATTGTTCTATTTAAAAATAAAAGAGTTAAAAAGTAATTGTAAAAAAAAGTTATTTTCGTAAAATAACAAATATTGTTTCTTTTCTTTTCTGTTATGAAATATATCCAAACAAGAGAAAAAAAAAATTAATTTTTTTCTCTCTTATTAATTCAAACAAAAAAAAGAGAAAACATAATCATTTTATTTCTTTTTTTCTCTTATAGCTTAAAAAACAACATAATCAAATGGGCTGTTATGGAAAATGCTATACATAAACGTATTTCTTTCCCATAGCCACAAGCAAGTGAATTATACATTTGTTCATTAATGCATGCAATTAGCTCTTGTTTGGCATTTTTCAAAAATTAATTTTTTTACAAAACGTCATTTTTTTAAGCTATAGCGTTTGACATCTTTAAAAATCAAGATTTTTTTTAATTTTTTCTAAAAAAAAGCTCTATACACATTCAAAATATTTTAACTTTTTTTTAGCGTAGAATGACTATAATACACTTAATTAAAAAAATCAAATCTCCTAACAAAAATTAAAAAATTCGTGTCAATATCCCAAGCACTATAACTTAAAAACAAAAGTAAGAATATATTAGATATTTTAATAAAAAATAAAAAAGCAAAAAGAAATTATAAAAAATAAATAAATTGCAATAGTTAACAATTTTCAAAAACTTGAGTTATAAAAAGAGTTAAAAATTGAAAATTTTGAAAGCAGTGTTTTTCCTCTTCTCTTTTTCGCGAGATTTGTGCACTGAGAAATACTTCTCGACTTTAGCAACCAAATGTATTTTTTTTTTCAAAAATATTATGAAAAGTCTTTTCAAAAAATATTTTTTGAAAATCTCTTTTGAATATAAATTTTGAAAAACACAACTAATTAAACGAGGCTGCTTTTAAAAGACAAGTTTTTTTATACATCCCAAACATGACCTTAGAGTCCAAATTACAATTATTTAATTTCATTAAATTTTATTTATCGTTTTATGTGTTAACTACTGCATTAGTTTAATAAACTTCACATATTATGCTTGTTAAGTGTTTTTTTATTGAGGTTCAAAATGACAAAGTATTAGATCTTTTTGGAGTATCATGTAAGCGATAACGTGTGGTACTCTTAGCAAATAAAAATACGAAATGCATATTAAGTGGGTAGCTCTCTTGTTTTCTATCTACCCAACAAGGATGAACAAATATTATTCTATTCAAAATATTTTTTGCTATTTTATTAAATATGAGTACTCCAAGACTATTGAATAATTACTCGTTCAAAATTTGGTAAATAGAATCCAAATCCTCATGCAAACTTGATACAATGTATTATCCGATAACTCTTGATACATTATACAAAAATCATATTGGGAATATTTGGGAATACTACTGCTAGTAGCTTAATTTCGTGCTACTAATTGTAATTATAAGCTATATGCTTTTCAAAACACTCATAACTTATTATAATTTTTTTTTTTTTTCAGTTATATGTTATAATTTTTTTATCGAATACTCATAATTTTTACTAATTTTGTCAAACACTACAATTGTATTTAGCGTTTAAATTGATTGATGGATTGCACCAAAACACCCAACATACAGACCCTCCTTGAAATCCACCAACTTGTGTTTCTAAAGTAGGAGAAACATAATGAAGAAAAGTTGCACCCACCATCACACTTTCCTCTATATAACCGTTATGCAACGGATTTCTTCTACCCGGCAACCAAATTCAAATATCGGAAAAAGCTGTGGCAAGATCAAAAGCAAATGCCACCCCGCCTTTTCCCTTTCCGTTCCTTGTAGATCGGTTCAGTCGGGTTAATTTCGGACCCAAGATAAATTTATTTTTAATGATTTAAATTGGTAATTTTATTATTTTTAATTTGATTTTAAAAAGATGAACAGTGTCATCTGAACTTCACTGTTAGTATCTTCTAACCCAAATTAATTAATTTGTTGAGGCAATTAACCATATCTAATTAATTTATTTTTTTATAAATATTTTATACATTAATAATAATAATAAAATAAATTATTCAAATGGTCAAAGTGGATCCAAATTGGTTAAACCAAACGGAGGGTGTTTGGCCAAGTTTTTTGGTTTAATTTTTAATTTTTTATTATTAATTTTAACTAAAAATTATGATTTTTTTCAAATATTCACAATTACTGTTATAAGTTTTAACTATTTTTTTTATTTTAGTTACAAATTATTATTATATTTATCAAATACTTACAACTTCTATTACAAAAACTTAATAGTTTCAGCGATTCTAAACACTCCCACTTATCGAGACTCTAGTATACTAAAAGTAGTATTTTGCATTAATTTTGCTTATAAGTACTTATAACTTTGGGAATAAGTTATTGTTTTATTTCAAACTTATAACTTACACGGTAAATTATAATTATTTTTTAAAAAATAATTAATTTTACATGTTTATTTTAATACTTACAATTTTTATTACAAACTAAAACTATTATTTTTGTATAATTTTTGAGCAACTAGTTTAAGTAATATGAAATACTATGGGAAGTACAGCAGAGAAGCCTAGCACTTTCCCCTTCCCTCCTCCGTTATATAAACACCAGCCCTCTCTGCAACACCTGCTCTTCAAAAAATCTTGATGGTTTCGTTCTCTTTTTCTCTCTAAGTCAGCCATTAATGGGGTCTTGCATTAGCAAATGCAAGCGCAAGCGAAAGCGCCAGGAAGAGTCTAACCATGTTCAAGATAAGCTTGTGATCTCACAAGCTCCGGCGCCTCCTCCTCCTCCTCCTCCTCCTCCTCTCCCCTCCGCTCATAGTCATTCCCCCACCCTCACTTCTCTTTCGTGCACCAACGCCAGCGGCGGCGGCAGCTCATCGGTTTTTTCATCGTCGTCGTCATCGTCGTCGTCGTCGTGCTCGTATTCCTCGACCATTAGCTCAAAGGAAAGATCGTTCTCGAACGAGTTCTTGTGGTCTTGTGTTAAGGAGAATCCTCAGATAATCCGGATTGATCCGATCAAGGGAAATGGAAACACTCATGCCAAGAAATTAGAACCGCCGGCGAAGATAAATGCAGTGCCGGTGAAGCAGCCAACGCCGCCAAGGCACGGCGGCGGAACTCCAAGGAAGAGAGCCCGCGCAAACTCACCGGCGCCGGCACCGCTTTCGCGACAAAGGAGCTTCAGGAGGGAACCGGAGTGGCTTAGCTCGCCACCTTCCGTTCCGAGTAGAACTCCGATCAGGCCGCCATCTCCAGGACGGAGACTCGCCGGCTTGTCGTCGGCGAAAAAGGAGAATATTAGGCCGTCGAGTCCGAACAACAATTTGAGCCGGCATCGGCCGTGTCTGGTGAAGAAAGAGACTTTTACTCACCGGATTGGTTCCAAAATGGAGGAAGCTGCCGCCGGAGAATCGGCGTCTGGCCGAGATATCGGTGATATCGCCGCCGAGGACATCGATAACCCTCTAATCGCCTTGGACTGTTTCATCTTCCTGTAATTGATGTGGGGTGTGTGTTCATGCATTGATATATTTGTGATGATCATAAGTTTTAACAATTTTGTTTGATTGCTGTTTTTCTTTTTCTTTTTTTCACGTGTATAATATATTCTTCAACGGGTTTGAAAGTGATTGTTTAAGCTCTGTTTGTTTCGGTAAAAAAAATATTTTTAAATAATATTGAAGTATACTAATACAATCTTAGATTGTTTAGTTATAAAATAAGTAATTACTAAGACTTTAGTTTGGTTATTGGTTTAAGGTCTATTTAAAGTGGATTTTTTGGTTTTTAGTTTAAAATTTAGAAAGTCAAAAAATTTCATTTTTTAACTATCACCTTTTAGCTATTTTTTATTTAGGTTTTTTTGACTTTTTTCATAATAATTTTTAAATTTATCTTTTTATATATAAAATTAAACAAATTTTAATCAAACAATCATACCCAACTTATTTAGGTTTAAAAGCAACAATAAAATTTCACATTGAGCTTATTTGACATTTTTTGTGGCTTAAAAGTTACTATTTTTTCAACTAAATAAATTTTTTAACTTTTTAATTTAAAATTAAAATGTCGATTTAAAGTCAAGTTGCCAAACAAACTCTAAATATAATATTAGAATTCCTCTATTTTGTAATTTAAACTTTTAAGTTAGATCTAAAATTATTACATGGCATGAGAACATGACGCATTCTACCCATTGTTTAAAATAAATAAATAAATTACAGCCTACGATGGCACACACTCAAAAACAAAGTTGCACAATAATATAGACTAAATTAGCTTTTTTTTTTTTTTTTTGTAGTGAATGTTTTTAGTATTATTTTAAATGAGTGTGTTTTTTAGATTTATTCTCTCAAAAAAAATAAAAAAGTAAATTTTTTTATCAAAACTTAAAATAAGTTTATATAAAACGAAAAAAGTCAACTTAACTGGTTTGACCTTCTTTTTAATTTTTGTCTTTGGTGAACTTTTAAAATTTGACCCTAACGAGCATGTTTTTTAAAATTATCTCAACACAAGAAACTAAAAAAGTAGAGAATTTAAACTAAAATATAAAAAAAAAATTAAAAAAACACGTGAAAACTTTGAAAATAAGTTACTAGCCTTTTTACTCCAAACATCTATTACTATTATAAAAAGCAATAGTCAATTTAGTGTAACTTTAAAATTAAAACCAACTCACACTTTTAAACTTTCCAAAAATTTCCCACAATAAATAAAAAATTATAATTTTCAACACACTAATCCCAGTAACCATAAAAACAAAAAAGTAAAGAAACAAAACCATCTCACACCCCATGATCTAAAATCCCACTAACTACCCATGCACACAATTTTTCTTTGGAACATAGAAATGGATAGGAGACAACAACAATTACATCAGAAATGTTGCCTTCTTAAAGAGTGATGAAAATAAAGAAAAAAGAAGAAAATACATAGTATTTAGCTTGTGTTTGACCTGGTTTAAAAGTTAAGCTTTTTGTCTTAAAAACTAAAAAAAGGCCAACTGGTTTGACTTAACTTGGCTTTTTTTTACTTTTTCTCACATTTTTTATATGATTTGACATATACTTTTTTACAAAAAAATTAAAAAACTTAAAAGCCATTAAAAAAAACTAGTCCAAACACATACTTAGTATTCAGAAATTAAAATCTTAATTAAAAGACCTTGATATGGTAGGAGCCTTGCTCTTCACATTCACTTTCAAACCTTCAATTTTTTCAAACTTTGCTTCTGAAAAAAAATAAATAAATAAAACAAAGGGTATGCTTATCTCTCTCTCTATCTTAGTTACATTTATTACTATTGCCTTTTTAATTTCCACGGAAAAAGATAAATATGATACTAATTTTCTTGTTGGCATTTTTTTTGATAGCCATTTTTTGCCTTTTTTCTTAAAATTCTCAACTTTCTGTGTTTCTTTCTTTCCCAAACCCTTATTTTAAGTATTATACTTTCATTTGATTTCTTTATATTTTATTCAATTTTTTTTTCTATAAAATAAATATTACTTCACATGAGCAGAATGCTAGAGTATACAATCCTATATAGTTTAGTTATAAAATTGGTGATCATTTCATATGATTTTGGGATCTCTACACCTAATAATTTAAGTTCTTAAGTTGAGTTCAAAATTTCTATTGACAAAAATATTTTTTTTTTAAAGAAACGAATTCAACAGGAAAAAAAAAAAAGAGTTGTTTTCTTCTCATTAGATTTTAATTTTTGTTGTATAGATTCGAGAAACAGACTCATCGATAGATCCAAAGAGGATAAATATCACTTGCCACTCCGAAACTTTTTAAAAATAGTCATATTATATTAGTATTAGTTTTAAATATTTTAAAATTGTATAAATTCGCTCTCCCTCCCAATTTTTTTTTTAAGAAAATCTAATATTCGCCTCCTTTAGAGGTTATAAGAATTTTTTATCTCTTGTAAATTAAAATTTTGCATCCACACCCTCACATATTTGGACATATCTCTCTAACATAATTGTAAAACTCACTAGAAATGTGCACATATTTTTTATTGTACCAATGTTGACATGAATTTCAGTTTATTTTGTGTAATTCCATTTTGAAGCTCCCATTCACAGTGTTTTTCCAGCTGAACTAAGCCTCCGTTTCAACTTAAAATACTTTCTGATAAAATCTTTTATCTTTTTTTATTGTTTAATTAACAAAAAAATAAGTAAAATATTTTACATAAGAAATGAAATTATTTTATTTTAAATAAGTTGGTAAGTTATTTTTCGTTTTTTATAAGAGACGTGTTTTGAGTCTGACATTTCTTAGATGTTTAGATTTTTTGTGTCGATTTTTAAAATGAAGACACATAAGTCAACTATGGTGATAACTACTATTTGAAATATTTTTTAAAATTTTTTATATGATTTTTTTTCATCTTTAGTGAAAAAAAAATTACGGTAGTTCAAACAATAATATTTTTTAGATTTCTCTAGTTACGAGAAATTAAAAAAGTAAAAAAAAAATTAAAAAAAAAGCTCATATAAGACAAGAAATTAAAGCCTTAAAATGCCACTTTAGGGCTTTTTAAAGATTTTTTTTTGTCTTTAATGAATTTTTTTCAACCCTAGTCAAAACAATTAGTTTTAGATTCATTTTATCACAAAGAGTCGAAAAAGTAAAAAATCTAAACCCAAAAACATTAAAAAGTTTAGAAAAGACAAAAAAAGTCACAAAAAAGTCATAGAAAAAACTATCCCAAACAGTAATAAAACTCCAAGAGATATCGAACCAGATTCAAATATTCATAACTTTGTTGTGAAAAATATCTTGTTTCAACCCAATAATAAAAAAATTTATTTTGAAAATATTTTTCATATGTCAATTAAAAAATAAAATTGAAAAAAATACGTTTTTATAAAAGTAAAAAATATTTTTCATTAATGAAACAAACGGAGCCTAAATCTGGTGTTTCTAGAACCATCTTTTTACAAGTGTTTTCAATATATATATATATATATATATATATATATATATATATATATAAGAGATATTGGTCCAAGTTTTATTTGGAATACTTGTTTAGTAATAAGTCTCAACTCAAGACTAATGTTCCACTAAATCTTATTATTTATTATTATACCAAAACTATCTTTAATGCATTATTCAAATACCCACGAATTGAGAATTTGACAAAAGGAAACATTGCCAAATTATAATAGCGAGATAATCAACGAAATCTTCAAAAACCTCCATTTTGATTTTTTTTGGTATTACAATCATGATTTATCTGCTAGCTACGAATGATAACTGTTACGCCCCGAAATTCATAAATTTCATCCGAATAACAATACATTCATACATTATGTCCAAATCTTCAAATTCACATGATACGAGATCCAATGCTAACTTAAAGAGTTTACAATTAAAAACCCATATTCATATACATGGCCTTATAGCCTTACAATCTCATTGATATCAATTACAACACTTACTCTATAAGAGATCATAACAAAACGTCGTCCAAAACTTTTCTTCTAAGCGTCTTGCTATGAATATAGCTCCAATACTTGAAAAAAGTGTACACAAACACCATGAGCCAAGACTCAATAGGATATGACAACGCAAGAATAAAAACATGACATATAAAAAAGAAAGTCTTAAACAATCACCATAATGTATAAGAAAAATTTCACCTAAACTACCGAAAACTCCAAAGAAACATTTTCTAATGATTTGCAAATGTCAATATAAATTTTCATCTTCTACCAATCTTCAACAAGTTTCACATTCCCACTTCTACAACTCTCGCTTCACGGGCTTGCTAAACACCGTAATACCACAGACCAAGATTCTATACAATCAAAAATGTCACACGACTTTTCTTACCACAAAGGTTAATACCACCACACAAATTCAATATGTTACTTGGGCTAAACACATCACACAAGCTAATCAAATAACAATTTCACATTGTAAATATTACCACACCGGTTTACATAGGTGCCACACAGGCTACATCTTCAGTAAGCATACACTCACCTACACTAATCCAAACCACATTACTCATTATAGTATAACCCATATATATAATTTCATGTTTTATACACATAACACCCCACACTTGGTCAATTATTCAATCTCTAGTTAATCATCATCAGTCCCATTCTTTAATAATTTCATTTGACATCAACACGTGCATATAATACATACATCTTTTCTTTATATTCCTAACACAAGTATAACATTCTCAATTCTAACTGTAATGGCACATAATTCCAGAATCGCACATAATTCCAGAATCACATAGCAAAACTAATCAACCCATTTTATAATTTTCCAACCCAACAATTAAACCAAGTTTCAATTCTTATCCCTAACATCACCATTTCACATCCAACCTACCACAACACGTGAACCACTCACGAGTAGAGGTGCACATGGGTTGGTTCGGTTTGGTTTCGTACGAATTTTAGAACTGAACTAATTTTTATCGGTTTTAATCTTTTGGACCTAGAACCAACCCAATCATGTTGTAGAACCAAACAAAATCAAACCAATAAGAAAACGGGTTGATTCGGTTTAGAACCACGGTTTCACGAATTTTAAAAATTACTTTACGCGCATGAAAAAAATTAATATGTATAAGTCTTAAAATTTAAAATGAATAATAAATAAAAGCTAACATCCATACAATATAATAAAAGCATAAAATAAAAACTTAAATAATTATTTTTCAATCTATTTAATTAAAAAAAATACAAATATCTAACCAAAAAAGTCATAGAAATAAATGACATATAACAAATACATAACAATTAATAATAATTATCTAATCTAATGACTCTTTTTTTCTAATTTATAAAGTTAAATTTTTTTTTTCTATAT
>JAULJZ010157160.1:0-28035 GCA_032270985.1 Heliamphora pulchella | reverse complement strand
GAAGACAGAGAAACCGAGACCTGTTTAAAACGGATCGATCGGTCTAAAAGACGGATTAATCGATCTAAAGACGGATCGATCGTTCTGGGCGCAGCAGCAATTTTCTGCGCGGCAGCTAAGGTTAACTTTTGACCCAGTGGCTACATATATAAGGGTTTCATGTTTCATAGAAACCCTAAGATCGTCTACACACTTGAGAGGGTTCAGTAAATAGACTAGAGAGAGTACAAAGAGACAGCGAGAGGCACAAGTTTGATGCCATAGATACAGTGTGAGTGTAACAGAAAGTGATTGTACTCCTTATTGATAATAGTGGATTCTTTCTTCTTGTTCTGTGGAGGTAGACAGTCAATCGAACCACGTATATTCATGTTCTTGTTCTTTACATGTTTTGTGTGGATTGAAACCTACGTTTTTATTTTTTCTGCGTAAGAGATTTGTGCCCTTAAAATCCCAACAGAGGAGACTTCAATGCAATAGGAGCTCCCTTAGATAGGAAATTCATCACTAGAATAAGTGGAATATAGTTAGTAACTAATGTGATTTTATATGATTAGACATTAGTTTATAATTTGTAGTTATAATTATTACCACATATCATCGTAACAATATAAAAATAACATGTACAAATAGTAAATCGGGGTATTTATTCTACAATAACTTCCAGCTTTTTCTCTAAAAAGATTCTTCAACAACTTCTACACACCATCACCGGCAATTTTCTCACTTTGAGATGATTTGATGAACCGTCTTTACCAATTTTATAACAATTGCTTCCATCATTATTCAACTAATCAATAACAATCTTGGTGCTTTATAACCAACAAACCACAATTGTTCAAATCTCTAATTAGGTTGGTGTGTGGCCAAGGCACT
The DNA here is from genome assembly GCA_032270985.1 of Heliamphora pulchella. NCBI lineage: Eukaryota > Viridiplantae > Streptophyta > Magnoliopsida > Ericales > Sarraceniaceae > Heliamphora > Heliamphora pulchella. The sequence goes on along the minus strand of JAULJZ010157160.1, from coordinate 27,159 downwards.
CTAACCGAATAACATCCAGACTGATTTGTTCTATTTGCTTTATTAAAACTGATTATTAAAAAGTGAAAGTTAAAAGCACCAAAACGAAGTTTCTTTTTTTTCAACTTTTTTATGTTGTTTTAGCCCATAAGCGAAAAGTAGACGCTGTGACAAACAAATTGACATAGATTTCAAAAACAAAAAAATAAACAATCTACCTTAGTTTTGACAAACACCTTCATTAACTATAACCATTCAAACTTTTTTTTTTAAATAAGTGAAGTGATATGGATAGCAAAACATATATGTATATATATACTACATATAAATAGGATAATCACAAAGTAGATGACTTGAAGGCTTTTACAGTAAGAAATAAGTCAAATGTTATTCTTATTTAAGAACATATATACAAGTTGATATATGAAAAGGATAAACATGTAGAAAGCGAAACCTATAATGAGAACAACGATAAGGTTTTTAAAAAAAAAAAAACTACGTTGAATAATAAAACATGCAGAGTTCAGCATCAAAATAAATAAAAGAACGCATTGTTAATAATAAACGAGTGCATCGGTGGTAGTAGTCATGGGGCAGAGGCAGTGTCATCAAGGTGGTGGTGAGCTGGTCATAAAATGTATATTTCATCATTTTAAGCAAATCAAACGTTGAAATTAGTACTCTAAGAGATTGACCATATTATTTTGGCCTTCATTTTAACGAACGAATCACTACTTTACTGTACTAAAAACAGCTGAGGATGTCCCTGTTGAAACATAGCCCGCGGCACCCACGTTGTAGCAGCTTTGACTGTGTCGTAGAAAAACTAAAATGACAATTCGGTGCATTCAGAAGGCTTGCAAACCTGTTATTATATAAAGGCAAATGGTAATAGGAGGAAAAAGAAGTGAAGGTGCCGTTTTTTATATGGTAAGATAAGATAAACGAGTGCATCGGTGGTACTAGGCATGGGGTAGGCATGTGGCAAAGGCAGTGTCATGGTGGTGGTGGTGGTCAGCTGGTGATAAAATGTATAATTTCATCAGCAAATCAAACGTTGAAATTAGCACTCTAAGAGATTGACCATATTATTTTGACCTTCATAGGCTTCATTCTAACGAGCGAAACCCTACTTTACTGTACTAAAAACAGCTGAGGATGTCTCTATGGAACCATAGCATGCAGGACCCACATTGTAGTACATAGTGTAAAGGCAGATGGTGATAGGAGGAAAACGAAGTGAAGGTGCCATTTTTTATATGGTAAGATAAGAGATCAGAGAAATATTATGAAGCATGAAAGAAGATTTTAATCCTAGGACAGGTTCTTGAAGGAAACAGTTCCATCCCTAAAGCTTAAAGCTTACATTGATGCTTTTCTTCAACAACGACGAGGGAGCAGAAACAGGCAACACAATGAATCATCAACACCTTCATTTCAAAATCAAAAGTTCAAACAATGAGCTTCTATCTTTCCAATGCGATTCCTGCAGACTGATTTTAGAGAACAGAACAACAAAAAGCTCAGCATGGACAGCAAAGTCCCCCTCTGCAGCCTCAAGAATCACTTGATAGGGATCATGGGACATAATAGATAGTTTAGAAAGTAAAAAAGTCAAAAGACAATAATTTTTATGAGGCTGCCAAGCAAATTTTTCCTTGATGAAATACATAGTGTGGAAAACTATTACAAATGGTAAGCGATGAATGAATTGTAGAAGCTTTATTTTGCTAAGATAAATATATGAGGACAGCAAGTGTATGGTGGATAAAGGAGCAAGCAAAGGTTTGAAGGACTAATTTGGGTCAGACTAGAAATTGGGAAGAGAAGAAGAAGCAAGCCATGATGCAAAACTTCCTTCGAGCCAACTACAGGCAAGGAGCTCACACATATTATATACATCGTAACCAAAAAAGACATTATTTTGGATCACAAATTGGTTTAAAAACTTGAGTTGCTAAAAAATGGGTCGAACAATGTATATCAAGCTATCTAATACCACCTTCATGTGCAACCCCATCTTGCACGCAAAGAAGCAAGCATCCATACATGTAGAGGGCATAATGCAAAAGGGGAAGAAATGCCAACAAAGAGACTCGAGCGCAAGACCTCCCAACGTAAGCTCCAATACCATGTTAAATTACTAATTATCACAAAAGTTTTAAGTTGTTAGGAAATAAGTCCAACAATGTATTTGAAGCTTCTTTTTTTTTTTTAATGAGCAAACATTGTATGTCAGGCTATCCAAGGACAATCCAAGAAATGGGTGGCATGAAATCTTCCCAACTGATTTTGGGTTTCAATGTAGGCACTTAAGCTTAGGCATCACAGTAACTTATTTTACTTATAATTGGGGCCAATTTATTGTTTGAAGACATAATGAAAGGAAAGGAAATAGTAATTACGGAGGTTTGGCATATTTTTACCCATTATAAAGGCAAGTTCCATCTAGAACCATTCTTATTCGCCAAATAATTGCTTTCACAGTGCAGTAGTGAAAAAACAATAATAGTAATAATAACGATGATGATAGTGAAGATGTGATGGCAGTGATGGTAATGGGGATGGTGATGATTGATTGATTGATTGATTGATTAAGATGGTAATAATAACAATAAAATAATAGTAGCGACAGTATAAAATAATAGTAGATCTAAAAACACCAGACAGATGCGTGCCAAGTCCTAAACAAGGATCAAGGCACAGGAAGAACAAGGCAATGCGTTAATATAAATTTTGCATATGCATATATAATACAAGAATACATCATCGATTAATATGGTAGATTTCTAAACTAAGAAAGTAAGAATCGTGTGAAAGATGAAGCTTGACAACTTCACTTTGACTGCTACATTATACATATGTTACTATTCTCATATTTTATATTTTATAACAGTGTTCCAACCCATAATCCAATCATGAGAATCTTTAAAAAAACATGAAAAAGAAACAATTGACACTTTATCTATTGAAGTCAAAAAGTATTTCATAGATAATCTACTTATACTGTTGGAACCGTTAAACACTCTTATCTAAGGGGGATCACAACATTCAGAGCACCCTTACAATAACCAAACCAAACCCCCACCCCCACCCACTCACCCACCATAGCATGCACATTAGCTTTAAACATGATTCGTCGATTTCACAAGTTCCAGAAAATGAGAACTTGGCCTCTTTATATTAATCATATTATCACAGATGTCGGCTTAGAACATAATAATGATCTTCAAATGTAGTTTGGAAGTTGCACCGCAATGACACAATATAAAAGTATAGGTATATTAGACTTCCATTACTTTACTACTGATTTAATTATGTATATTACAAACTTCATAGTTAATAAGTTGTGGTGCCTTTTTTGCATTAAAACTAAATTTCCGTGAGAGAGAGAAAGAGATCAGGTCTAGGTATCATTTCAACTTACTTTTGTATCCCAAGTTCTTCCATGCGCTCCATCACTTTGTCGTGCCTAACAGTAATCGTATAGAGGGCACTGTTTAGATAATTGTAGGAGATGCCACTCATTGATTTCAATATTTCACAAATCATATATGTTTATATATGCTCTGGAGAGAAATCTTGACGCCTTAACCTTAGAAGGGTTCTCCAGCCATTTACTATACTTGATAAAGCTCTGAATCCAACGAGAGCATACATCTAATTCTTGGGGAATGGCTTCAGCATTTGGAGGACCTTATTGTTTACTTTTGTGGCCAAGCTGAGTGCTTTGAGGTGCTAGTAATACCCGGACAAAATGAAAGCCACTCCAACTCTTCACAGACTAACTAATATGAGTGTACTTCCCAGATTGAAAAACCATTGTCTTATTAAACTATTTCATAGATACTGACCTCCACATACAGTCGATAAGAACTTATCGAGGAAAGCTGAGGATCCGTCAATAAGGTATCAACTTTAAAGGAACAAGAAAATTATATGCACCATAATATTGTAGTGGAAACACTAATCAAGCTAAAGGAAAACTAAGCATCAGAACTTTACCTTACTAAGCCCCTCAATAGGTTCACCTATAACATCAAAGCCATTTGCAGATAAAAGGATTGCGCTTCTCCTAAAGGCAATGACAAATCCAAATATAGCTAAATCCCTCTCCAGCAGAAAAACATGATCAAAACGTTGCAAGAACCTGCATAAGGAAGAGTCTTAATAGAATATATAATTAAGCAGATCTTTTAATCTCTTGATCAGCTAATGAGATCCACATGTTCCCAGAGTGTTCCTGCGTAATGCTCATTCCAGAAACTAAACCTACCTTAACATTAAGGGTATTATAATTGCACAGTAAAGAGCTAAATAGAGAAAAACAACACACACCATGCTGTTATAGAACTCCAGGTCAATATGTACCGAACTAAGATAGAAACAATTGAACAGGGTGAAATGGAAGTAACCATAGAAACAAAATTTCCCAAGTTCACTGTAAGGTATGCTCTATTTGTCAGCGTAAAAATAAAGACATCCCAATATATTCTTCTTTAAAAAAATGATCATAGTAGGAACTTTTCTAATATGCTTTCATCAACAATTTCTCAATATAAATCAATCATCTATTTGCTCATGGAACTTGAGACTACACTGCCAATAGCACTCCTTAACTTTGGGGGTTTTCTGTTACTGTCAAATTTTAAGCATGTCACGGCTCCTCCAGTCTGGACACAATTAGATTATATTCATGTAAGAGTGAGACCTGGGGAACTCGTTCTTTTGTTAAAACACAATTGACTAACCTTGAGATTGAACGTCTGAACCACATTCAGTTTGTCTATATGACACCAAAATTAGGTAGTATGTACCCAACCTACGCCTCCCACACCCCAATAATGGAAGCCGAAACAAGCAGTGTCATGTTTAGGCCCTGTCTGGCTTCAGCTTAAAATCTGGCATTTTGCTTTTATTTTAATAACTCAAATGTAAAAAAGCAAAAAAAAATGCAATGTGTTTGGCTCCAAAACTTTTTAAGATGACTTTTTTAATGGCTTTTGAAAATTGAACAAGGAGCCGTATGATGTGAAATTCTTACAGGAAAAAGCAAGGTGATTTCATTTGGCAATGCAAACTTATTATCTTTTGGCTTTAGCATTTTAACCTTTTTACTTTTTAACTAAAATACTTTCACACATTTTTGAAAAATTATCCGTTTTTTGTAGAAATTAAATTTTTAAAACCTACTCATCCAGATCTATCAAACAAAATCTATATTGAATATGAAATTATGTGAACATAAAATAATCAATGTTTTCATAATAACTTTAAGCCACTTGAAGTCTTGGCTTATTGACTTATAATCTTCTTGCTTGAAACCACTTAAAGTTAAATAAGCATTTAGCCTTTATGAGACCCTAATTACACCAAAAGAACTTTTTGTTTTTTGGTCTAGAACCACTTTAAGTAGAAAACTGACTTTAAACCAAGTTGCCAAACGAGAACATAATATTACTACCACGCAAACTAGAGGACAATAATCAGATATAATGGCCAAAGTTCAAATATAAAGACAGCACTTCCTTAACAATGAATCAATGAGATACTGATCTTTGCCCTTTACAATTACATGTGCCAACAACTATGAAAGTTTTCAGAGAATCAATATTTTTCAACATTGATTACATTCTATCTATATCAATTATATGATGTAATCATGATTGATATCATGCAAATTCTGATTTGCATCAGTACATTAGGAAAAAGCATTCATTCATAAATAAATATTTATAATAAAAAAAAAGCATACGGTACCCTAAGTCAACAAAAAGAATTTCGATCACCTGAAAAACTGTCACACATCGGAACCCAATTTCACCACACGATTAGCACTTAAAATTGTTAGGGGGAAAAAACTTTTGACAAGAGAATGGAATTAGGATCTATATCCAATTTTAAGGCTCGCGGAGATATTATCTTTAAGGTATTAATTGCCCTCACTACCAAAGTAATTTGATGTTGTGTTTGACTAGCAATACACCTCCAGGATAGAACAAAGTCATGAAAATCTGTACGTCATGCCCCCATTACCAAAGTAATTTGATGCTGTGTTTGACTAGCAATACAGCTATAGGATACAACAAAGTCACGAAAACCGACGAGTCAACAATCTTGATGATCTTCCTTAAGAACTTCTATACAAAATTGGGTCTTTGATTTTCAAAGAATGAGAGAAATTAAAATACATCCAATTTGGATTTTGAATTTTGAAGGATCTTTTTAACGAAAATATACGCCTTATCATTTAAAAGTGGTACCCTTTAAATGCACCCCTTCAATAAAGCTCATGACTCTCCCTTGAAGGAATTTCATAATGAAAAGGCACATCTTCTCATTTAAAGTGACACCCTATGAAGCAAGGATACGGGCATGAACACAGGACACGGTGATTTCAAAAAATAAAGAGCACAGATACGTCAAAAAAATATATTTTGTAATTTATATATTTACCCCAAGTTTATAAATAAAACATCCACAAACAGCCTACCAATAAAAAACATCCACAATTACAAAGAATAAAAAGACTCATTCACCATTCTAATACAACATCCTTTGATGGAATATTAAGCATTGCATTTTGCAAAAAATAATAATAACACAGCCAAATATTCACAGCTATTGTAAAGGAAAAAAAAACTAGATCAAGAGGAGAAGAAGAAAGAAGCAGTCAGATTGAGGGGAGAAGAAGAGAGCAGCAGCCAGAAAAGAGCCAAAAACTGGAAAAGAAGCTCGCAAAAACCAAAAATTGGAAAAGAAGCTCGCAAAAACCAAAAATTGAAAAAAGAGGGGAGAAGAAGAGAGAGAAGAAGCCACAGACCTGGAAGGCAATTGAAGGTCGCTGAAGATGGAGATCCAGGTCGTCAGGGTTTGTCTTTGGGTTTTTCTTTGCTCAGATCGATGTCGTTGGGGCTCGTCACTGCTTAAATAGTGGTTTTCTGGGTTCATCGAGCTCACCAATGGAGGTCGCAAACATGCGCTTTTTTATTTTCGAGCGGTGTTTGGTGTGTCCAAACGTTTCTGAAAATGGACACGCGTATCCCTTGTGTGTCCAATGGCAGGCTAGGATGAAAAATGAATAATAAAAAACAGGACACGCCACCGGGCGTATCCGACACATGTTCCGGCGTGTCCCTAGCCTTCACGTGTCCGACACGACTACGGCACTTGTTTTGGTATATCCATGCTTCATAGGTGACACCCTTTAAACTAAGTAATTATTCATTGCTCTTAGAGCAAGTCTAGGTAGTACCCAACATGTAATGGTCAATACAGTGGAGTCCATCACTTTTGTGTTAAAATTGTACCCAACATGTAATAAGTTGTCATTTAGTGAATGGTCAATGAATAATTACTCCAACAGCAATGAATAATTATTCCTTTAAATTAAAAGATCATCTCTAATAAAGAAAATAAATCATTTAATATTACAATTACATCCCAAATTCCCAACATCAGCATGCTAAATGACTCATGTAATATCTCCAATAATACGCATTATATTTAACTAGTCACCTAAGGTGAGATAAGAGGACATAGTCCTCGATCCTAACCCAGTTTTGGCTAGGATACCAAATGACGCAAATTATCCTAGTCCACAAAGAGAATAATATAGTTAAAAAAATTAAAAAAAGAAGCAAAGAATTCCTCTAATTATTTAGAGAAATTGTAAATGCTTTGATATCTAAAAAAACTAAGCAAAGTTTTCCCTTCATGTTCAAAAATTTCTTTAACTAAAGACGATTAAAGAAAGAAAATGCCGAGGATGAAGACATATGCCACAATGTATGGTACATCTGTATGAGTTGCTCTTGCTAAGATCCATTACAACTTCCTCCAAACCTAGCATGCTTCACATCTATCTTTGGCGAGCTGTTAAGCCCGAAAGAAGCAGCAACCGCCTGCCAAAATCCAAATATTCATTATTCGCATAGTGTTTCACAACAATTTGTTGAGTTCAAAATATCAGAGAAAGAAATTTAGCATATCCAAAAGGGCAACTATTGTTTCTAACATTTATAATTCATGAAATCATCACATAGGTCATGTTTGATACTAGGATTAAGGCTTGGAATATTTTTGACATAGTTTCAGCTTGTCCAACGTACCTAAACTCGGGAGTGGGATTGTATACCCATTAACTAACTTTATCCCCCCATAAGGGTGACTATTCTAGCCCCCCTAGGAGGGAAGGGTTTAGGTGAGATTGGACCATTTCACTCACATAAATGATAAGCCTCACTCCTTATCTCATGTCCAACAAAAAAGAAGAAAAGATTATTTGGAACTAAATTTAATCCTAGGATTGAATGTCTCAAATGCATTATTTATTAATCACTGAAATTAATCTTTGAACTCCCATCCAATATCTAAAACACTGTTTGAAGAACTGGTTGTCACCAATTCTTCCTCGAAGTTTCCATGGCATTATCCTAAATATTTCCCAATCTTGAACTTAAGTACAATTTATTAATGAATGGAATTGACACACCATGTGCTACAACAGTGATAATAAAGATGAGCATTACTTTCTTTAAAGATGTACCTCCAGATCGAGGCGGTGGATGTTAAAAATGTCCTTCATGGAATGCGAATTATAAGCTAATATATAGGATCTATATGCATCCTTAGCAGACTTGTTCAAATAATGGTTGTTGGCTACTAACTTTTCCTGCATCAGTTCAAAGAGTGCAATTTAAATCACAAATATGGTCACTACCCAAAAAAGGGGGTGAAACGAATAAAGAAATAAAACATAAAAATACTAAATCCACATACTACCAGAAGATACTGCACATTGACCAACTTTAAGTCATATCCATACTCCTGAACAGGCACTTTTGCTCCCTAACATAAGAGAAAAATGAAAAAAGAAATAAGATAAATATGTGTGTGTGTGTGTGTGTGTGTGTGTGTGTGTGTGTGTTGGGGGGGGGTGGGTTTGAAAGAGAGGAAAGGAAAATGGGTTCATTCTTTTAAGGCAACATTTGGAGCAATGAAAAGGTAAAGGAAATGGAAGGGGGGAGGAAAAAAGGAAAATGGTTTTGTAAGGCGTTTTTTACCCTAGTAACATAGATGCTAAATTAAAATGGTTTGATGTGAGCAAAAACAAGGAAAAAAGGTACCGAAAACTAAATTCTCACATATTTCTTTATATGTTATGATTTCACTCCGTTTTCCATGCAACTACATAAAAAATAATGAATTCCTTTGCATTTTATTCTCCTTTCCCTAATAAAATATATGAACCAAACGGACCCTTGGTCCATTAGCTAAAAGCAATTTCATCATGAAAAATGAGAGGAAAACAGATCTCACACACCTTTATTTGGGTCATGTGTTTGCTGATTATTATTACATTTATATCATAAACAGAAAAATATATCAGACCTTGAGATAGTGCAAAAACTGCATTTCTTCTGGTAACAAGAAAAGCAGGGCATTTCCTTTTGCACCTTCCCCACGGGCTGTACGACCAACTCTATGAATATACTCCTGAAAGCAAGGAGTTATCCGGTTAAATATGATAAGCAAGAGCGAATAAGAAATGGGGATATTAATAAATACAAAGTACAAGATGTTAACCAAGGAAAAAAATCTAAGCACCTTGGGCTCATCTGGGGGATCATATTGCAGAATCCAGTCCTACAAGTAGAGAAAGCCAAGAAGGATGAACAACAAGAATTATTGTGGATTCAATTGCGAGACGCAAACACATTGCTGCACTACTATGTTCAAGGCCATCAAACAAAAAAAGAAGCATACAACTGCAGGGATATCAAGACCGCGAGCAACAACATCAGTACATAACAAGATGCCCTTCTCTGCTTTGGAGAATTCAAAAAAAGTGGAACTACGCTTTTGCTGCTTTTGCTTTCCATGGATATCAAAGCAATCCACGTGAATGTATGTGAGAAGTTCAGAGTGGAATTTGACTGATTTACATGAGGAAAAGAAAACTATCACTTTCTTTGAGAGATTCCTCTTCAGGAAGGAATACAATAGAATAAATCTCTTGGCACTTGGCACAACACAATAGCCTTGCTGCAGCCCTTCATTAGTGACCTACAATCGCAGGCGTGTTGTCAGGTAACAGAGGTGGGGATTGAAGAATGTCACAACCTAAATATTGATTATATTCAAATCATTAATTAACCTTCTTCCGGCCATCATCGACATCAATATAGACAGGAGTTGTCTGAAATGATAACCGAGCAAGATCCTCAACCTGAAATTTTAGATATTTTTTTTAAGCTTTCAGGAAACACAAATAATTCATCATTTCAGTGTAGGCACCTTTACAACGTTCAAATAACAAATATAGAAAATCTTGTTAGAATTTTGTTCACTCTAAAGTTTCTATAAAGAAAACAATTCAGAGAGGTTGATAAAAAAAATACTTTAGAATCGAAAACAACGTTCATGGTTAAAATTTTACACATAAAGAAGTAACTTCTACAAAGCTTGAATAGTATACCTTCTTAGTTTGGGTAGCAGAGAAAAGAGCTGTTTGCCTCTTCTGCACATTAGGTAGCATCTCAATTAATCCACATGCAATGCCATAAACCAACTATACACTTGTATAACATTCCAACAAGTGACAACAAGAGAGTCTGAAGAAAAGGAATCGACAAAACAATGGAGAAAGCAAAAATGTCTCAATCATTAGATTTTCAATACCAGGTCAGTCCCTTTCGAAAATCATATCAATTAACATGTTTCTAAACCATAAAACTCGATGGAAATATGCCCATTATCTTCCTCAGGAGGGGAAAAACCCCAATCATTCCAGTAGATCCAAGTCACATGTTGACCCAACTAATCAATGTAAAATCCTTTAAAAACTATAAATGTAATCAACTTAATTGAGAGCATTATCGTAATGGGGCAGTTCTTTCTCATTTTTGCAAAAGAGACCGACTATCTCGTTGGTGCATTGCATGTGAATTTTCACCATTCAGCTTATGAGGTAAATAAAGTTGAGAAGCTCCAAAATATATTATTTTCCCTCCATTCTGGAATTTGGCGGGGAGCTTTTTGCACTCCCCTGATAAGTGGGGTTTGGGGCATTCAGAAGCGGTGGTTAGGAAAATGACCAATGAATGAACTCTGGATGGAGCTACATTGTGGAAGAGGGTAGTGGAAAGAAAGTATAGCAGTGGTTTGGGGACAATGGAGTTATGTAGGGAGTCTGCATTGATTTGCAAAAAGGAATTACACCTAGGTAGGAGGAATTTATTAACAGTATAACCAATGCCAGCTGTATTTAGTTATATTAGTTACTAATTGAATTGTTAGGCAGTTAAAAAGGATTAGTTGAGTTGGTTATTGGTTAATGAATAAGGATGTATATAAGATGTATTGATATTAGTTGCAGGTTGAAAAAGTGAGGCTTGATTAATGAGACTAGAGAACAGAGAGCAACGAAGGCTCACTGGTCTGTTAGCTTCTGTTTTACTCTTCTTTCTCTAAGCTTTCAGAATTGACTAAGCATGTTGATTTTGTTGCATTTTGGCATGTTGGTCTTCGTAGATGTGAGGCTTTGAAGTGGTCTTTACATTTTTTTTTTTTTTCAAATAAGTGTAAAAGGAATGCTCTCAAAAGCAGACTATACGCTTCTTTTAGCATGAGGTACAGTAGAGCATTTCAAGATTTGGAGGTGAAGTTAGCAGGTTCTTCTTTGGGGTTGTTAAATGGCATCTCTTTTTGCAGGTGCCAGGACCCTCTATCATAAAATGTTATGCAGAACGGACTTCTTTGTTTTTCCCTATACTTTTCTAGATTGTTTTTTTTTTTTGTATATGTAAAGATTTTATAAAAGGGAATTAAGAAAATGCCAACCGTGCCAAAGGAAAAACCATTACAAAAAGACAGAGAATCTCCCCTACAATGAGAAAACAGCCACCACCTCAGCAAAAAGATCAAAAGAAAGACTAAGACAAAGATTCCAAAAAATCTAATGTATCATCCAACGACGGTACGCTTCACTCCGAAATCCAACTATACATGTTAACAACACTCTTCAGTCTATATGCTGGCAATTCAACACCCTCAAAAGATCTCATATTCCGTTCTACCCAAATCAACCACATCATGCACAAAGGAACTAGAAACTAAACATTCCTCTTACTTTTCAACACTATGCCACCCTTTCATCCCAACAAACCATCAAAGACGTGCCAAATCAACACCAAAAAGCAACAAAGCAATACCCCAGAGCTCCCTTGCAAAGTCGCAATGAATCAGGAGATGAGAGATTAACTCACCCTCCTTTTTACACAAGCAACGCCAACTATTCAAAACGTTACCTCTTCTCATTCAATTATTAATAGTGAGAATCTTACCATGCGCCGCAGGCCAAACAAAGAAAGCCAATTTCGAAGGGGCTTTCACCTTCCAAATATTCCTCCACAGAAAGAACACCTCCATATTACCCAACATATAACTGGAGAGAGATTTGGCAGTAAACCTCCTACTCCGGTCCCTTCTCCATCTGACTGAGTCCCCTCCATCGCCAACGCCTCAAAACCTATACAAGACATCCAAAATGTTCAAAAGATGATCAATATCCCAATCGTGTAGCTCCCTCCTTAGACCAATATGGCAATATCTTAAAAGCAATAATCTGAAACCCTCCACGCATAATCAGCCATAGTGGCCAATTTGTCCCTGGCTAAAAGCAAAGATATCAGAGTATAGCGTGCATAAAGCCTCCTCTCCACACCAAACCTCAAGCCAGAAGCGGACTTGATCTCCAATACCAACCTCAAAAAAAAATGTGATTAGAGAAGACATCCCAAACTTTATTGATTTCCTTCCCCAAACACTAGTGTAAGGAAGAACCATGTAATTTTTCCTTCTTGGCAACAGTTAGCAGCTTTGGAATCTCTCTTGGAATGTCAAGACCCGATACACAGAAGCAAAATGAAAATTAATTGTGTGCGCAAATGTTTAAAAGACTAAACAATCCCTTTTTGCATTGTCTAGAAGCTAGAGTGCTATCCCTTTCTGCATTGTCTAAAAGCTACAGTGCTATGGGGTCTCCTATTCTTTCTTCGTGGTTTCAATTAACCAAGCCCAGATGAGTGAGTAACTAGTCCTTGAGCAATTGGTTGGGAGTTCAGCATGAGTAAAAGTTAGAATGGGGAGAAAGTAGGTCCATAGTGTCTTTTGTAATCCGTACACAAGGAGCAAACTTTCAATTCTCAAGCAAAGGCATTCTTTCTGCTTTCTGTTTCTGCTGCTGCCACCTGAAAATTACCCCGTGTACGAGTATTTTGGGCAGTGATAATTATGTTGATAGGGCTTAGCTTGCATGTTGTCATAGGTTTGGTATGCATATGGATTCTGCTCATATTGTAATTTCCTTGGGATGAAGAAAAAGGAAACCAAAAACTGTTCTGTTCTACTGTAATTCCCCCATGCCATCTCAGTACATGTTTGTATGTACGAGTGTGTATAACTAAATAAACATGAGATAGTTAGCCAAGTCATTAATCACACAGGTGCTCAATTCGATCGATAACAATTGGGACAGAATTTTCTCAATTCCAATCGCTTAGGCATAGTGTGTCTATTTTGTTTACTAATATAACTGGAAATGCCCATTGATGCCTTACTAACATGGCAACAGTTCTGACTGTAGGTGCCACTGAACTATAAATTAATTCACATGCTAAAACAATGTCATACAATATCCATCCTATAATGTCTTTATGACACTGTACCACGTTATAGTCAACAGTATAAATGACCAAAAAATAATTCACCTTCGGCAGAATATTAATTATTTGCTTCATTTCTTCTTCAAAGTTTGCTTCCAATATCCTGTCAGCTTCATCAATCACAAGGCACTGCAAGTCCAAGAATTTATAGAAGCAACTTAAAGATACATTCAATAGAATATGCGTTGGCAGCTTGCAAGATATATATATATATATACAAGCAACTTTGAACATAATTTAACTATAAATCAATTTTAAATAATAAATAATTTTTAAAATTATTAAAGGTTAAGTACCAAAAAAAGATTAGTCTCACAAAAGCTCCTAGCATCACTAATGCTTTTTTCACTCTTATTCCATCCCAAAGCAATGAACAAGATATATGTGAACTAAAAAATATATACAAAATTAACTATATTTTTTGGACAATCATCATATCTTAAACATGTATTTTTTATGGGAGATAAAGAGAAAGACAAAAAAGACTAGATTTAAAATGGGGAGAGAGAGAGAGAGAGAGAGAGAGAGAGAGAGAAATTGAGTTTTAAATGAAGATCGAAAAGAAATAGTTAGTGAGAGACGAGACAGGGATGGGGAAAAGTACCACATAGGAGAAATGCCCCATCAAATCCCTTCTCCCATGTAATAGAGACTAGAAATTACCAGTGCCTAAGGGCACTTTTAAAAAAATTGAATTATAAAATTAATTATAAATAATAATAAAAATTTATTAAGGGTAACAACATTGTAAAAAGAATTCCATACTCCCAACACAAACTCATATCATCACTAATGATTTTCATTAGGCTCACTAAAATCAACTCAAAAATAACCCCCAAAAAAGGTAAGCTAAAAATATATATATAAAACCAACTATATTTTTTGAACAGTATATATGCATATACATGAAAAATATATATTTGATAGGAGATAAAAAAATAGTTGGATTCGAAATAAAGTGAAATAGAAAAATTCTGGGTTTAAAATTAAGAGAGAGAGAGATTTAAATTTTAAATGAAAAGAGTGAGGGGGGAGAGCTAGTTAATAAGAGAGGATAGAGGGAAAATCCACATTGGACAAATGTCCCATCAAGGCAGTTCTCCTATGTGTGTGAGAGAGAGAGAGAGAAAGAGAGAGAGAGAGAGAGAGAGAGAGGAGGAGATTCTAGGAGAAAAGGTCAAAGGAGGAGAGAGATGGTAAATCTCAACCATTTATTTAAAATTTTGAAACATTGAATGTGTTGACTAGGACAAATATCCCATCAAACCATCTTCCCTTGTCTTATAGATTTTTGAAAAGTATAAACTATCTTATTACATAGATATACTAGTTATTATCCATGCCTAAAGGCACTTTTCAACATAAAAAGTTAAAAAATAAAAAAATGTTAACAAAAATAACATACTAAGAATTTTTAATAGACTCACACAATTTTCTACCATTAATAAGTATTTTTATTCTTAATGTATATTTGTGTTACAATAAGAAAAATAACGTGTATTCACTAATAAAGCATTATATGGCATTTTAAATAAATAAAAAAAATAACATAAACACTCACAGTGGACTTTTATCAAAAGAAAATGTAGATTATACCACACATCTTTCTTTCCTTTGCAACAAGTCATTTTAAAAGTAACATTAATTTTTTTTTTATTCCATCTTATGCACTTCTTAACTTGTCCTTTTCTTTCTTTCAATTGGTGTTTTTCAATTTTAAATTTAGGCCGAAAAGAAAGGGGTGAAAAATGGACTAAATGAAAAATAAGGGAGACTTGATAAATATATGTTGAGAGCGAGTGAATGAAAGAACGAGAAAGTATATTTATACATATGTGAGGGTTTCTCTGTAGAGAGAGCGACACAAAGAACAATTTAGCCATGTAGAACATTTTATGTTAATATAGAACATTTTTAAAAAGTACAAGATATTTTATTACATAGATGTTTATAGATATATGTGGGTTTGTGTGTAGAGAGGGAGAGAGAATGATACACGGGACATTTAGCCATGTAAGACATTTTTGAAAAGTATGAGCTATTTTATTATAAAGTTATATAATATGTAGTATCTAAGCAGACATGCATAAATATAAATTGGTCTTCAGGATGACATAGCTTTAAGTTGACGCAATGGTGCCACAGAACTTTAGAAAACAACTAAAAGCAAAGAAGAATCAATACACAAGAAATGGGAAAAATCTTAAGAGAGAGAGACAAAAAAATACTAACTAATAGATAGTAACATGATGGACTTTACTCACAAATAGATGAGGTTTATTTAGAGGCATTCATCATTGTGCCCCCTATTATCAACACACAGCATCCATCCAAATGTCTGGGAGACAGTTCTCAACCTTAAGTCCAATTTCATATTTCTTCAAAAAGTCAAATTACGACAAAATGGGAAGATAAATCTCTAATGAGTCCTAATATGTTTACTCAATTTTTGGCATCACAAAGAATAAACTTTAGCATGATCAAGCCCATTGATTACTAATGGAGACCATAACTAAACTGCAGTTTCTTCAGTTAGAACAATCATCCCCAACACAATTATCATTCAACAAAATATATTATTAAAGTTTTCCATCTTTAGGTAGACAAAAACATATAACAATTTGTAGAAAAGACAAATCATGAATGAAAGCATTCGTGAAATGGTAGAGTCACACCAATTGAAGATATGTTAATAGAAAATAGACAAGGTGGTTTCGATGATTTCAATGTAGACCAGTAAATGCAATAGTAACGAAAATTAATAAAATTACTGTTAATAGAAATACTAGGGAAGGGTAAAACCTAAATGGATATAGGATATTGTAGTAATAAAGGTTATAAGCTTATTCTATCTACCTGAACATATAACCCTTTACAAAGCATAATGGCGAAAAATGATTCATATAGCTAGTCCAATTTTATCAGACACAAGCTTTAGTTTGGTTTGGTTTGGCTTGGTTATTGAAGTTTTCTATGTATATTAAATTCTTTTTCAGGTCCGAAATCTTATGATGTTGAAATCATTTTATAATTGAATTGCTTCAACATATCTTTACTAGTTTAGCTTAAACATACAAGTGATGACCTCTAGCAAATGTGGAATAGCCACAACCTTTGCCAGCATGCCAACCTAATTTTGTAAATCCATTATACCAATAGTTTTCTACAGTGTTAACTTAAGCTTCAATACCCAGAACCACCACAAGGAGCAACAATCGATATAAACAAAATATAGTGATTTTTTACGAGCTCTTGTCTTCGTGTGTTCCAGCCCTGATACTTCTTCCCTCACCCAATTATAATTCAAAAACTTATTTTGAACACTTTCCACAAATTTACAATGCCATATCTACACCAGCCTACAAGTCAGAAGATTAATTACAGAAACAAAAAGTTTTTCCTCCACAAATGACTTCCTCTTGGAATCTAAATATAACACTATCAACATTGGACACAAATCCCCTCAGCATTATCGTACATCAAGTTTGGTATGAGAGCCTGTGAGGCATCCAAGGAAATAGATAGTTTCACATGATATAATAAAACAATTCTCAAACTCCATATTCATAAATTTATGTACTATTGATCCATTTTCAATCAGTAGTTTGTAGCCATAACATTTTTATCCATTTCTTGATATGTATAAGTCTGGGGTCATATCTTTGATCCAATGAACTTACTTTTGCACTCACGTATATTCTCATTCACCAAGTGAATTTTATCTTCTATTTCTTTCAATAAATAAAAATGATTGCTCATTCTGAGTTTTACTAATCGATATCTAAAAAACAAACCACTGAGGATATATTTCATTAGATTTAAATTTCAGATATCAAGGCTTACCGGGATGAAGGCCAGTAAACAGGATTAGAATAATCTATAACCAATGAAGTTCAACAGGTAATACATTTTATATAAAGACATGCCTAATGTCATAACATGCAACTTAACTAGTGTTGTAACTTGTAACAAAATACGAATGCATGTACGCAACTACATGTGAATATGAAACCTTTAGATTTTTATAATAGAAGCCCTCAGTGTTCTGTAGGTGATCAAGAAGTCGGCCAGGGGTTGCTACTAATAGATTTACTCCTCTCACAATGCGCTCTGCTTCTCCCTTGCGAGCCGCACCACCAATAACCAAGCCAAGAGTCTGTGAATGATACTTAAGAAGATGCTTCGCCACAGCATGTGTCTGCATTCCAGTAAAAGATAAATCCAGGATATTTCTTGGAAACAATAAACTTGTACTATAAATGAATGCAACTGGCATGATGTGATAAGACACCACTTCGAATTTTAGGCTGCATTGGGGAATTTTTTTTTTTTTTTTTGACTTCTAAATTGTATTTATGCGCAGAAACTTCAAACATATAGAGACAATGAAAGAGAAAGGCAAGTAAAACAGAAAGCAATACGACATGAAAGCAAAGCATAGTTGGAACTTGGAAAAGATGAAATGTATTTCTTTCTTTTATTTTCTTTTTGGAGGGAAAGGGTGCCCAGTATTTTGCCGATGATGGTCCCCCTGATGATTAAAACTCAAATAAGAACAAGTAGAAGGTAGAACATGCTTTCTCAAATTAGTATCAATCAATCAAATAGGTTCTTGAGAAGTTCAAGAAGATGATAGTACAGCCGACAAGAAGCAACTTCCAGAAAATTATATACAGAATGCCCTCTAAGATTGAGAATGAGTTGATGTTAGGAAGAAAAACTACAAACACAAGAATTGATGCTTATATTTTAGTTACTAACTTTGCACAAAGAATGATATAGGATAAAGACAGCTTTACTCTATAATGATTCCATCATTATAATTTGCTTGTTCCGGCGTATATATATCTTACAAAAACAGTTATTGAGAGGATTGTATGATAGGATAATAGTTGGAATCGCATCATAGGCTAGTCTTCAAAAAAAGACTGATATTGATAAGCAGCTGCAACTGATCCAAACTACAGCCTGATTATCTCATGGAATAATCCAGAATCCAAGTGCATGCATGTGTATTGGCCTTATAGATTCGAAGAAGAAAAAATAAAATATCAAGATGTTTACCTGAATGGCAAGCTCTCTAGTCGGGGAAATGACAATCACCCCTGTCCCATTGCGAGGTCTAAAATGAACATGGTGTAACAGCTCCACAGCAGGTATGAGAAAAGCAAGGGTCTTTCCAGAACCTGTTCTCGCAGCTCCAAGAACATCTTCGCCTTCCAAAAGTGGTGGAATAGCCCGGGCTTGGATCTGCAGTAGTAATACAAACATAGATTCTGTCTGAAGATATCCACATGAAGTACAAAGTTATGGCAATACAAATAGAACAGTCAGCATAAAGAAATTACAAGCAGATAACTTGTGCTTGTTTACAAAAAGATAGGTAACTCATTCTCTTCTCTCAGACACAAATTATGTTAAAATCAACAATCAAATTCATTCATCAAATTATGTCAGGTAACAACCATACTAAAGCTAATACATTCATTTACATACAAGAAGTATACATTTCATGGAGTGCTAGAAAATTTAGTGTACTTTATTCGTTTCTAAGGTTTCCTTGTTTCTATCGATGACATTAGGTGAATAGATCTGAGAGGATAACTACTCGTACCTTTTCAAATGTAATAAATGGGGAGCTAACACCTAACAAGATATCTCAAAGCACTAGAGGGTTCTGTCCCACAAGGATTAAAAGGGGTGTTTGGCAAAGCTACTGCTAGTAGCTTTTAGCTTCCTAATTCTTGCTACTAATTTTAACTATAAACTATAGGTTTTTTCAAATACCGACAATTTCTGCTATAACTTATAACTATTTTTTCTTTAAATTTAGTTACAAGTTACAATCTTTATCAAACACTCACAATTTCTGCTATGAGCAACAATCTATAAACTACTAGTTCCAGCAATGCCAAACACCATTAAAATAAGGAAGAATTCATGTGTTTATAAGCCTATTGGGAAACCTCTCCTTGCAAGCCGATTTTCATCAATGAATTCAACCGAAGGGTATGTATCATTTCGTATTAGAGTAGTCACCATGCTAAGTATGGGATTGGATACAGTCTATATGAGTATAGAATCGGATAGATTGTTTAGTGGTCGAAGTCACGAATGGATCGGCCTATAGGCTCAATTAAAACAACTTGCTAAGTTGTCGAATAATGATAGATGAGTGAATTCACCAAAACAGAAAAGACTGATCGACTCAGTATCAATAGAGTGCACTGCCAGAACGTCAACTACAGAACATAGCAATATGTTGTGATCTTGTCCCACATCAATTAAAATAAGAAACAATCCGTGTGTTTATAAGCCTATGAGGCCCCTTCTCATCTTGTAAACTGGTTTCTAGGGGTGAATTCCATCCCATCCAAGGATCTATATCTATCATTCATATCCCCTTACTTATTTGTTATGATCATAGTGATTCTCATAAGATTATTCAAGCCTCGTATTAAATGCGAAAATTTCAAACACCACTCTAGATGTTCCTCTCAGTGAATAAGTCATGTCATGGGGAAACTAGATTTCTCTTTGCGGGCATTTTACAACTAATCAGGTAAGTATTGCTACCCTTCGATATAAATGGTGTGATGTGTTTATCTTGCCTAACCGAGCAATGGAAAGTATTGGAAGTATTGCTCTCTTATGCATGTATTTTCTTCTCCCCTCCTTTGTGAGGACAAGAAATGAAGATAACACATGCAAAAATAGCTTGGTCCAATTTGTTTAATCCAACTAATGAAGGAGGCTAGAATTCAAAAGATTTGTGGAATGGAATTTAGCATTAATGACAAGAGCATATTGTTACAAGAAAAAGCACTTCGAATGGCATGTGAAGCTTGTTTCATGGGATTAGGAATGGTTGGATGGGACTATAGGTTTTTCTACTTTTTTAGATCGGAAACTGCTATGGGAAATGTGGGCACCACATGTCGATTCTTGGTCTCCCATAGGCGGAATAAATGGTAGGTCACCAAATGTCGATTCCTGGTCTCCCATAAGCAGATATAAATAGTAGGTCCAGACAACTAATCCCACAAATCATGCGATAACAAATCCCGCCTCAACTTGCTACACCCCTTCCCCAAAAAAAATGAAACAAAACAAAAAACAAAAGGATAAATAGTCCCCCCAAACAAATTGTCTTATGTCTTCCATCTAACGGCCAAGACTAATCCTCCAAATTTTGTTCCACCATAACCACACGTGGTAGAACTAATAATTACTTGTGCCTAAACTCTAAAGGCACTTTGAACATAATTTAATCATAAAATCAATTCCAAATAATGAACACTCTTTTTAATTATTAAGGATAACAAAGTTAAAATATATATATATATCAATTGTCTCATTATTAATTTCAACCATAACAAAAAAGATATATGTAAACTAAACAAATGTACAAAATCAACCATATTTTCCAATTTCCAGACAGTATGCATATATATGAAAAATATATTTTTGATGGGAGATAAAGACAAAAATATTTTATTATCAAGCAGTTTGATAAAGATTCATTTTTATGATACGGTGGGGTTTATTTTTATTAATTTGGATTTAAAATGAAGAGAAAGAAAATTGGCAAGTTTTAAAATGAAGGGAGAGAGAGAGAGAGAGAGAGAGAGAGAGAGAGAGAGAGAGTTGGGCTTTCAAAGAAGAGAGAGGGCGGGAGAGCTAATTAGTTAGAAAGAAGAGAGGGGGGAGAGCTAATTAGTTAGAGAGAAGAGAAAGGGAGAGTGCCACATAGAACAACTGTCACTTCAAAACCCTTCTAAAATGTGATGTAGATAATCCCATGGTATATACAAAAGCCTATATACCCCAATGGGCCCCACAGCATAAAAAAACCGGCAGTGTGTTACACACGCCCATATTCCTCACCCCCAAAACAGAAGTGGAGAGGACCTCTTAACACTGTTAACCTGTTCAGTGGGCTCACTTGTTCGGGTCATAGAACTATATTCCTAAGCTTTCATTTGTTGCATGATTAACTATTAAGTATTGACTTGATACCCAAGATACACCGAATGAAAAGGGTATTATCCACGGATCAACATGTATGTTCTGTCAGCAGCAAGTCGAAAACCATAATAGCCTTTTCTTTGGTTATTATTTCACTTAAGAATTGTCAATCATCAAGAAATTGAGGGCTAGTGCGATATATTATCTTTTCAATTCAAATTATACATCGGCCGAGCGCCAATATGCAAGGAAAATGTAATTAGACTGTGTAAGAAGCATAGCTATAGTTGCTTGTGCATCATATTTGTTTGGAAAAGAAGTGAAGAATATATGAGAAAGAATATCATGATAAGCATTCATTAATGCAAAAACTACGGAGGTATGTTCGCAATCTTTTTCTGTTACCAACCTGCCCAAGATGCCCCAGTTGTTCGTGAAATTTTTTAAAATTGGAGTTTTGGTGTTCAATGAAACATCCTGATAATAGCTTTTGATGTTAGTAGCTTGCTAGATGCTTTTGGACAGCCAAGGTCATAAGGATTTTTAGCAATTTTTGTGCCTCTTAACTATAGCACAATTGTAAGTTTTGAAGGTTAGTGGAGGTGAGCTCCAGGTTTGTAGGCTTTGAGTCTTGTTGTTGAGCTAGTATTGTAAACATCTTTTATGCAGTAAAGTTCATCTAAAGAAACAAGTGAATAACAGTCTGTATAAATTATCAAGTCTTTCAATTATTTTCCCATCACCTCAAGGCAAATAATTCTGAAAGACCAACCAATAGAATGGAGAAAATTCAAAAAAAAAAAAACAAATAAAATAACTTTTTCTTTGACCACTGGAAGAATGTAAATATCTAATTAGTAAACCATGTGGTTTTATTAGGAACAGCTACACTGATTTTCTTCCAGCCTCAAAAAATGAATAACATGAGCTACAAGTTCCACACAAGGGAATCTCGTTTGGGCTAACAAGCTTGATGGCATTTTTGCTCATAAGCAACCCAATAAGCTTGACTTGTTGAGGCTAAAATAAGCCAAACACCCAACCCTTGGCCTGCTTATTGACCCTTACCCTAGGTGCTTATTGTCTTCTTCATATACCATGTGCTTATTGTCTTCTTAAAAGACCCTTTTGCCCTTACCGGCTTACCAAAGTTTCAATAAAGTGCATAGTATACATCTTATTGAGGGCAATTTAGTAATTTTGTTAATATAAGCAAATAAACAAATATGCAACTTTTATCCAACAACCACCAATTCATTTAAGGCAACAAAAACCTAATTCTACCAAACAGAATTGGCTTATTTCATTTATGCTTATTTACTAATAATCAAATAAGCCAATATAACAACTATGCCAAATAGGGAAGCCATTCAATAAGGAATGTCCCTGAATTGTAAATAGTGATCAATATCAAGCACACTGCTTCATTCAACAACTACCATTCATTTGCTATTGAGAGATGCAACAAAATACAATAACACACCTGAATGCAAGAAACATAAAGTTCAGTACCGAAGTGGATAGCCCGTTAAGCTAAAAACAAGCAAATCCCACAGTTTATCAAAATGATTTATCTCCACTACTGCCAAACTGAAAGCATAATACTGATAACAAGTGATAGCAGCACAACTCAAAATTTCAAATTATTAGGTTTCAACTAAAGAACACTCCCGGTCACAAAAGATCAATTTTACATTTTCCAACTTTCTAAAGGCAATTAAACAGGGCTAACAAAAAACATATATGCAAATTAATACTGCAAAACTATTTAAAATGATATTCAAAGATAAAATAAACTAACAACTCCTTTCCATTTCCATTCAAACAAATGAATGGACAAACGAATTCCGAGACACCATTGTCAGCCAAAACAGAGAAGAGGAAAAGGGGAAAAAATAAAACCAAATACGGTTTAAGATGCATGGACACTTCCACAGAGGACACTTGAGGACACTTCAACAGAAAAGGCGTGTTAGTGTCGGACATCCATGTCGAATGGAGAGCAATGACACTAACATTCCTCAAAAACTCTTAAAAGCGCGTCCAGCATTTTTTAAATGTATCTTAACTAAAAAGGTAAAAGTATAATATCAGACAATTTTCCGACATTATGCAAAGACTCCGATGATACTTCTTGAAATGTCCGAACACATCCTATGTGATGAATCTCTTTATAATAACATTGTATTGATTTTTTAAAATGCATCTTATGCACACTTAATTATATATTGAAATATTTATAAGATAAAATATACGAATTTTTAATTTAAGTAGTGATATGTTGAAGATTTGTTCATTACATTTAAATAAATTATTAATATATTTGACATCTAAATCTAATAAATATATACAACTATAAAATTTAAACGAGCTCAGTTGGTAACCCTGTTTCAAGCCGAACTTTTTGCTTTTTTTAGACTTTAAGCCAAATAAGTAAAAGACTCGCCACGAGCCAAACAAGGGTGCGTGTCTGAGACGCATAGTCTCCTACATATTTTTATACGATGTGTCGGTGTGTTCAAGGGCGAAGACACCGGGGGGGCATGGCCAACCCTAATATTCAAAATGCATTTTTTAAACTAGTGTAAAATCAAAGTAAATATATATATTATATAATCAAATAGCCTCTCCAATTCTCCAACAAACACAACCTGACAGCATACGCTTGAATATTAGAATATCTTTTTATTTCTCCTCTTCGCATCTCTTCATTTTTTCTTTCTCCATTATTTCTTTGTCTCTTTCTCTTTATTATTTTACCTCAATCAATTCAAAGTTTGTCATACTTGGTCAATTTCAACTAATGCCCCACATTCTGAATTTAAAAATAAAAATGAAAATAAAGAAAGAAAATTAATATCCCCCATCAAGGATCAGTCTCTCTTTCATTCTATTTCATTCACATTGTTATTAGATAATATTATTTATTTTGGTATTCAATTTTCTATTTTCAATTAGACTTTATTGTTGTTTTAACATAAATAGACGCATAAGAATTCACTATGTAGCTTTTGTATAATTAAAACCATTTTTGACTTTACGAAATCATTCTATTGGCATCAAAAACTCTCCATAAAAATTTTTCATTTACGCAGATAGAAAAGGCATTCACAAAAAATGTATTGAAAATTAAAATAAAATGAATATATCAACACCAATCTCTACTGAAGAGGCGTTAATTTTCAATCAAAAACCTTCCATAGATTTTTTCATTATGATAGAAAAGGCATTCAGGAAAAATGTATTGAAAATAAAAATATTTTAAAAAATATATCAACACCTATGTCTAATGAAAAGGCATAAATTTTAGAAAGTTGCCACCAAAATTCCAAAAGATTAAACCCATAAAACCTGAAAAGTATTAAAAGTAGAATTTTGTAGTTTTGTCGTCAAATATCTTAATTAAGAACAAATGAATATTATTTTTTTATTTTTATATGCTAATCATAGATTGTATTATTAGTTGTAATCTTTTGGGCACATTTTTGGCCGCCCAAAGCCAAAATCACGACTTTGTCCGTGTGTGTTCGTGTCATCCTACTTAGAATACAGTATTCTTAGAAGTTAGAAGCAGCATGCTAATCCGTGATTACTAACGATTCCAACTACCTAGAATTGTGAGCATCGCATGTTCGTGTCATGCTACTTAGAATACAGTATACTTAGAAGCGGCATGCTGATCCGTGATTACTAGGTATTCCACCTACCTAGAATACAGTATACTTAGAAGCAGCATGCTAATCCGCAATTACTAGCGATTTCAACTACCTAGAATACAGTATACTTAGGAGCGACATGTTGATCCACGATTACTAGAGATAAATCACAAATTGGAACTGAAGAAGCAAAAAAATTAAATTTATGGTTCTTCTTACGTGAGTCAAGTACTCGAAATTCATCTCCCTAACAGCTTTAAGAGTGAGTTCAGATATTGGCCACGACTCAAACTTCTCCGTAGTAATAATTCCAGAGCCAATATTAATCTCCGCGTTCTTTTCCTCACACTTCGACTCATCATCCTCTTCTCGTTCCTCTTCTCCTCCTTGTTTTTCTTCTCCTTTCTTATCCTCAGCCAATTCCTCTCTTTTACACTTCTTATTCTTCTTGATCTCACTGCCTTCTCTCTTTCCATCTCCATCGTCCTCAATCGAGTCTTCCTCTCTCTTTTCGGATGAAACTCCAACTCCATCTTCCTCCTCTTCTCTCTCTCTCTCTCTCTTGGGTGCATCTGACTCCGTTTGTTCTGATTCTTCTGAAACTGCTTCGTGCTTCCCCTTCTTCTGTCTCCGCTTGTGTTTCTTCTTCGTTTCGTCGTCCACCATGCCGTTAGGGTTTTTTCCGACGGTTTCTGTCATGGCCGCAGCCGCTAGTACGTGCTTTGGTTTGTGCCTTGGTTTTTGCTTTGGGGTTGAGCAGGGAGATAGAGAGAAGTCAGGGAGGAATGAGGTGGAACCTGATTCAAGCTGTTCTGAGACAGCTCGGTGCTTCTTCTTCTTCTGTATCCGCTTGCGCTTCGTTTCGTTGTCCGCCATACTGTTGAGCAAGGGGGAGCCTGGAAACAACGGGTCGTGCTGCCATACCCAAATCTGGTTTTGGGGCATCATGCCCCCAAACTGTTTTCAGCCGTTGGATGATAACACTTAAATTACATTGAATCTCAGCCATCCAAACTTTTATCTCAGCAGCCAGAGGCTTGATCTAATCTGAGCCATCAAAATTTTGAACCAACAGCCCAACATCTTCACGCCTGGTTCTCTCGCGCGCTTCCTCTCCTTCGACTCTCTGTCTCTGGCATTCTCTGTCTCTCTCGTTCTCTGTCTCTCTCGCTCCAGCACTCTTCGTGGCTCTCGCACTCGCTCTCCCACAGGCTCTCCTCTCTCGTGCTCTCTGCCTCTCGCACTCGGTCTTTCTCTCTCTGTCACTCTCTCTCACTCTCTGTCTCCTGCTGTTTCATTCTCTGTCTCTCTCATTCTATTCTAGCGCTCTTTGTCTTCCTCTCTCGCATCCTCGGCTCTGTTTTTCGTTCTCTCTTGTCATACCGTGGACATCCTCCCGTGTGCACTGCTCAGCTCCTCCACCATGCTTTGTTGTGAGTCTCTCTCTCTCTCTCTCTCTCTCTCTCTCTCTCTCTCTCTCTCACCCTGCTATGGGTGTGGAATAAGTTGAAGAGTTAAGGTTGTGTGGGTGGTAGTGGGGCTAGTCTAGGGCATCACATGAGTAGGCATTTTGTGTTAATTTGGCAGAATAATTTTTTATTTATTTGTTGCAGGTTTAAGGTTTGCATTAGAGTCATTTATTTACGTGATTAGTGTATATTTGCTGAATGTCTAGGCTTTTTGTTCATTTGTAATGGATGAAAGCTTTCCAAAATAAATAGAAATGTTACCGAAAGAGAAACTTACAATATTATTTAGTGATTTACATTGAATATATTGTTATTGTTGTTTGTGGTGATGGTTGTCAAGAATTCTATATAAGCATTTAG